>WOGP01002670.1:0-16343 GCA_015342065.1 Leptinotarsa undecemlineata | reverse complement strand
CGACTCTTTCAGTTGTATTGACAATTGCATATGCAGGAAAATTTCTTTGAAGATTCCTGCACTGATGCCTGTCAGATATAATTCAAGGCCCTTCGTGGTATGAGCCAGGGGAGTAGTTGTTTTCTGATAGGTGTCAGTCTATTCAATCTACTTTGTAGGACGAACTTGCCCAAGCCAGAGAACAACTTCAACAAGTTGGCGCTCTACGCGAATGACACGACCCTGCTGGCGAGATCTACGAGCCAAGCGCATGTCACGAGGTACTTACAGCAACAGACAGACATATTAGAGGAGTGGGCCAACCTGTGGAAGATTAGTATAAACCCCGACAAGAGTCAGGCGATACTGTTCACTCGCAGGTTTGTACAACCGGAAGGCAACGTCACCTTCAACGGACAAGAGATTCCGTGGACCAACAAATCGACATACCTGGGGGTCATCCTAGACAGGAAATTAACATTTCAGTCTCACGTACGGCAGAGAATCGGAATGGCTAGACACGCCAGACAACGCTTGGCATCTATCATAGGAGGCAGATGCAACATGGGGTTGAAAGTTGCTGATGATCAAAATCGTTCTCATGCCGATAATACTGTATGCCTGCACTGCCTGGGGCAGTGAAGATACAGTCGTTTATGAACGCGAGCGTAAGGGCCGCAGTTAACGCACCGTACTACATTCCCAATAGATTTATATACAGAGATCTAGACCTGGACACGCAATATGTGGATGTGTATATGAGACAACACGCAGAATACGTGTCGATAGAATCAGATCGCACAAAAACACAGCCCTATGCGATCTACACGATGCGTTAAATATAGATGACCCCAGATTCCGAGAAAGGGATAAACACCCGAGGCCGACCAAACAAAACCAACAACCACCTCCACGAGTCGCCGTTAGGCGACTCAGGTAAGCATATCACTAATCAGACAAACTCCCTTTCAGGTAGGTTCAAAGCAGAACAATTTGACCGCGATTAACTTCTTAGATTCACTGAGAAACGCTCGACGCTAACAACAATAGCCGCCGGTTAGTTTTTGGGGAACCCCATGCGAAAATTCAGTTAGGAAAGCCACGACAAAGGTAAACATTAGATTAGAAAGTAAAAGCACCTGAAGGCTGACTTTCGACCAAAAGAGGTCAGATGTCAATCTTGCTGAAGTGACCATCAGTAAGTTGAGGACCGCTCGAAGAGCGGGAGTGGATGGATTGGGGTATTAGGTTCTCCTTGCTAACTAGCTGGGAGGGGAACTTATACTTCAGGGCACTCAACCCGGAAGGGGGCATGGGGGGACTGTGTAGGTATATCCGACACTGGCTTGTAGTTTCTGCGTTGGGAACAACTCGAGTAACTTTGATCGTTATCTTATCGTCTTTGATGTCTACCGCAGCTTTAACACTTATCTCCGGCCGTGAAAGATTACATTATTTGAAAAACTTGGTATTGAAGAATTTTGATATTGCGTCAAAAAATTGGTAAACTGAAATATCTGAGCCTGCGAAGCCCAGCATCATTTGAATACAATTGATTTATTTCATTCAATAAATCGGAATTATTATAATTGAAACATCACAAAAATAAATCATAACAACTAAAATAAAGCGATTTCAACACATGTTCAGAATATTAATTAGATTAATCAAAAATGTATCCGACAGTATTGTATGTTCAGTAGATAACATTTTTTAACCCCCCCCCATTTCAGGTTACAAAAAAACCACTCAACTCAAATTAATTTTACGAATTGAATGGATTATGAATTTGATAATATCTGTTAATGATAGATGTGAATTCTAAGGTATTTCTTTTCATGATAGTCATGAATAATACTCAAAAATAATTCAGATGGTTTGATAGACATAAATGATAGTTGATGGAGAGAAATGATTTTGAATATTCATTAAGGAAGGTTATGTTACATTTTACTGACCTCTCAATCAGTTTTCTCATTTCTTCATGGGTCATGCCATCCTTTGAGTTACCTCTCATTACTGAAAATAAATCATACTTAACTACACGAACACAAGACAACAATTATCTAGCTGAAATAGTACCTTCAATAAAAACAAGACATCGAATATGCCTGAATACTCCAAACATTTCCAGAAAGTTGAAAAGTCTACTTGAAGTTTCAAAGAATTGAAAATTTATGTATATAATTCACCAATTATAGCGATTATATTTCAAAATAATCAGAGTACACATGCTTCAAAGTATTTACTAGTATCAAATGAGTGTAAAGAAGGAATGTAATGAATACAGAGTCAAATTCCATTGAAATCATGTGATAATTTTTATAATAGTGGATATGTAGAGGCACTGACTCTCTCCAACCTTGCACTTTTATCTAGTAGGATGAAATATGTTGAATTTATATGTAAGTCCTCTCTTTCACATCAAATCCACCTCTGAATTTCATATCTGTCAGAATATACTGATTAAAAATAATATTCATACATGCAGCAAACTTTAAAAACGTTATAATATGAAAATTCTAAAATTAAGCAACAAAAAATTATTATACTCGTAGTAGACCACTGCCCATTGAAGTTTAAAACATGCAGACCCCTGAAGGTGCACTCAATCAATCATATATTTCATTTAGAGACCCTATTGGGTAAAGAACATGTCAATCACAATGAACAATAAAGTAGTTCTTATCCCAAAAAAGAAATCTAATACGTTTCTTTTTTAGGGGCTTTTTTAGCCCTTCATCCCCTCAAACTTGAATAGAGGAGAGCGGTTGAGTGATGCTTCATTGACTTACATACAATAATACTTTCTCTCAAACTAATAAATAAAAAAACAGTGAAACATTTCCTTATTTAGCCTTAATTTTTTTGTGCTTGGAAGTTGATTATCAGGTTGTAACGTTTCTTCAATCATTTCAGAATTGAAATCAATCTGTTGAGTTACTACTTTGCTGATTTGTTTAAAATTTCAAAAAATATGGTGTACACATTGCAAGAACGTGTTGAGCTGGTTAGCCTTACCAAAAACAAAATTGTATCCGAGCAGCTGCAAGGATATTTAACCAAAACCTGAACGTAGCGTTCGTCATAAGTACGTACTGAAATTGAATTCAAAATTTGTTGAGACGGGTTCAGTAATGGATAAAAAATGGCATCCATTGGAATTGTGAATGATGAAGGAGCAGCTGTGGCGGCATTGGGGCATGTCCAACTTATGCCAAACACGCAATCTGTACGACAACTTTCTGCAGTTTCCGGTATTAGTCAATCTAACGTTTTCAGAATTTTACATAGACACAAGTTCAATCCGTACAAAATTGAATTAATTCATGCATTAAATTATGATGATTGGGATCGAAGGCAAGAGTTTTGCGAAATTATGAACGAACGTATCAACAAATAACCCAAATTTCTTGTACAACGTTTGCTTTTCTGACGAATGCACTTTTTTACTTAATGGAGAGGTTAACCGGCATACAAATCCTCATGTATTTCGAGAAACTCACACTCAACATCCAGGAAAGCTAAACGTTTGGGTAGGAATTTTGGGAGACCACCTAATCAGACCTCTCTGTTTATTCCTGGTAATTTAACTAGCGAACGTTATCTTGAAATGCTGGAAAATGCGATTGATCTGTTAATAACTGCCCAATTAGAAAATGATCCTCTACTACTTGAACAACAATTGCATTTCCAACAAGACAGAACTCCTCCGCACTACGCCGCACCAATACCTCAATTTGCAATACCCCTGTCGTTGGACTGGAAGAAGAGGTCCTATGGAGTGACCTGCCCGATCTCCTGACCTGAACCCTCTGGACTTCTTCTTGTGGGGACATCTCAAGTCCAGGATTTTTGTGACTCACCCTGATAATTTGGACGAACTACGCCAAAGAATTGTGAATGAGTATCGTCAAATAACTTAAATTCAAAACGGTTTTCAGTCAAGATTGTATTATTGTATGGAAGTCAATGGAGGATGATTTGATGTAAATATGCAGATTTGATTTTTTTGATTGTAAGCATGATAATAAAACAATTAAATTTTTTCAAAAATGTTATTTTTTGAAGATTGTTTAAGTTTGTAAAAAGGGCTCAATAAAAATGGGCTCGTACATGTAAAAATAAAAAAGTTATTCAAGGTGGCTCATTCGAGGTGCAAAATTGATTTTTGGCGAAAACGGTTCATCAAATTTACGTTTTTCATACACCGTTCTAAAGAGGCTTCCAAGATCTTTCAAATAAAGTATCTTTCAACCCCTCTCCCCTAATCAAGTTTGAGGGGTTGAAGAGCCCAATTGGGAGGTTGCTCGTTCAAGCCTAAAATATACGTCAAAAGATGTCCCTCAAACAAAATCATTCGACGTGTTTCGGGAAATTTTTCCAATCACTATGGGATAAGAAATATACGGGGTGGCTCGTCTGAGATGGAACACCCTGTGTATTAAAGCTATGACATCAAAAGCATATAGATGAAATACGAAAAAAACTCTGATTAAGCTTAGATAATTCTCGGATAAAATTTATGATCATCAAAGATATTTCCCGGCTACAATGCTTACAAGGTTGTCGTCTAGGAAACCATCAAAACAAATTATACAATGCAATTATTCATTATAAGAGATAATAATCGAGAAGAGATGGATCTCAGCAATTACCGGTTCTTATCTGTTATTCATTGTTGAAGATTAGATCCGAGAAAAAAGAAATGTCAGCAATGGGGAATGTTCCTCCTGACGAAAATCAAGTAGTTTTCATAAAAGAGCTCTAAAACAACACATTTTAAACTTATCATTTCAATCTTCTTTTTTTAAAAATTATTTGAATACTTAAAAAAGTGGAATGAAATAATGCATTCGTTCCTATTTCACCATTTGGCAATATCGGTTGTCAAATGCTTGAGGACAATGAATCTGTTACCTGTATGAGACAAACAAAGATGACATATCAGAGGCGTGCTTCTGTTTACTTATGTTCCGAGACATTCTGTGACATATGACGTTTTATGCACCTAACCTATCTCCCCCTATATAAATAAATAACAAAACAACTCTTGTTTATGTGGTTTGTAGAGGTGGTATTGAACTGTAATTTATATTTTGCCGTAATTGTTGATTTATAAAGATAATTTTCCTTTTTTAAAGTAGATTATCTAGGTACGTATAAATTCTAGGTGATGTTGCCAATATGTGAATTAGAAACAAATCCCTTTTGAAATCAAAACCCAACATTTGAAACATCAGTTTGAATACTTTTCAAAGTGAATTTGAAAAACTCAAATTGACACATAACTCAAATTGACTCATAACCCAAATTGAGGAACATTTCCCATTGCCGGTTCTTATCTTCTGATGTATCCGAGATAAACAAAGTAGTTCAGGGTTGGCTTGAGGAATACGTAACTCGAGCGAATCAAACACACATGGATCGGTAAGGCTGCGTCCACTAGGCCCGTATCATTCGTCAGTTTTCATCCAACTATCTGCGAATTGAGAATCGGGTCTTATTCTTGGATTTGATTGCGATCTAGTGCAAAAATGGTTACAATAATGTGTAAAAATTTGTCGATTCTCATTCGAAAATGAAAAAAGTGGTGGTCATCGTCGATTTGAAGATCATGCCACAAATGAGAAAATTCACCGAACTCCCTTTTTTTGCGTAAATGGGATTTACTTCGTCGATATCGCCTGATACGATGATCAATCAAAAGTGATAACGCCAAAACGAAAAATTCTTCATGAGATCAATAAAAAAACCCTTTTGAAAAAACTATCTTGCCTACTACGAATACTGAGGCAATGGACGATATGCATTGCACGATTTCGTACGATCGGCGTTCGCAAGAATTCGTTGCTTCGCAGTTCTCCGCTTCTAGTGGACGAAAGGCCTCAGACTTTCATGGGCAAGGCCGTCTTAGACTATGCTGGGACCCTTGGGCACACAACAATTCTGGGCTCTTTTGGAATGTAAAGAGAGCGAACCGAACTATACATTTTTTTTTCACCATGATCTGCTTTATTAATAATATATATTTTGATAATACAATATGTAATCAATTATATTAGTGTGTATGCCGCTGTTTTTTTATTGTGACTACGGTAATAATTTCTTTCGAGATTCTGTTGAGCAAAATCTTCTATTAAATCCTCAAACTCAATTTTCTGAAGAATATCAGTTTCTATGCTCATAATTGACAAATTATTTAGCCATTCTTGTAACATTTTGTTGTTCATGGTAAAATTTTGCAAATTCGTTGCATTTATTGGTCAATTCATCAGATTCGATTGTTGTTAATTGAAAGTTGATTGGCAGCATATCAAGAAATTGATATGCTGTCGAACGTTTTATTAAATGTGTAATTAATGTGTCAATTATGGGAATGAACGTATTTATACGAAACTTTTCATTGTCTCTCAACTGGAAAGTCTTTGATGATCCTTCAAAAAAAGTGCGGCGTGAGCTGCGAATTCTTTTTTTTTTTTAATTTATCTTGGTAATCACCATCTGGATTTTTTTCTTTAGCAACTGTTTCATACTAATCAAAATTATTGCGTGCGTTATTGACATAACTGATCAGAGATTCGGAAAGTTTTGTTACAACGTCCATAGTCATTGTGCTATTCTGTAAACTTAGAATTGTTTTATTCATAATTCCCAAAATGTCATTAAATATTTCTGTTGGAACCGCAGTCTCCAATTTATCCATATTTTTGCTAGGCTTTGGGCTTCGATTCTAGTGTCTCCTGGTTGAATAATGTCACTTGCGATGGAGGACAATGCTTGAGAAATATTTAAATAATAATAATAAGTTTATTGTATAAGTTTGAAAATGTCCATATAGGACGAAACTGCAGTAACGTTACTTACAATTAAAAGTGGTAAAAAACAGAAATTTTCATTTCTATTTTCATTTAAATAACCATTTCGCAAAGCATTAATAACATTGGCATTGTGCGGACCATCTGGTTTTCGAAAGAGACTTCAGGACTCTATTTACACCTAAATGCTCTGTCAATATTTTCCATCGTTTGGTCGGAGATGAGGAAAAATTGTACATTTTTTTTACAAATTGAAAGAATGACACTGTTTTAGTAATACACTCAACAGCTTGAACATCCACTAAATTTAACGAATGTGCCGCACATGGAACGTAAATTGCATATTGACATACTTCTTTTATTCTAGACTGGACACCAGAGTACTTTTCAGACATACTGTGAACCCGCAAAAGGGCAAATTATCGATTTTTTGCTTCGCGTTTGAGATACCGAAATGAGTTATTTGAAAAAGTTACTCAGAAATTGATTTTAATGCTACATACCAAATTTCAATCCAAAATTCAAAATTGTAATTTTTTTTAAATTTCATATTCAAGTCCGATTTTTAATTATAATGGTTCCCATTAAGAAACTACAGAAATAATAAAATAGTCAAAATCAACGAAATAAATGTATTCATAATGAATATTATGTTTTTCATTCTTATTCCTACATTATAATGAATTTATTATTTTCTTAGTTTCTTATTTGGTACCTACCGTCAACTGAAAATCGGACTCGAATATGATATTCGAATTTTGCGATGAAATTCGGTATGTAGTGTAGAATCGATTTCTAAGGAACTTTCTTAAATAACCAATTTAGGTATCATCAACGCGAAGCAAAATATCGAAAATTTTCCCTTTTCGCAGGAACGCAATAGGCTGGGTTTAGGCTACCACACGAGCTAAGAATTGCAAAAAGTGCGGCCCACAAAGGTCTATGACTCTTCAAAAAATCAGATATCTTCTTTTAAAAATTACTAAGATATAGGGGTGTATTCAATTCATCTTAAGTGTGTCAATATACCTATATAAATGAATAATATTGTGATATCAAGGTTGGAAAAGGATTCAACTTTAAAATATTATTGTAAATGATGTCCGAAAGAAAATAACGCTGGCCGCCACTGGTAACCATAAAAACGTGACGTAGCTAAGAGCGCGCGAATGTACGATGACTCCCCACCACTCTAGAAGCAGCAAGAATAATGCTACCGGCTTCGACGGAACTTCGGCGAAATTTCTACGGCATTCAATTACGATATTTAAAGGCTAGCCACGAGGATATCGAGACAGTCAAGTGGACGTTACAGTGCGGTGCGCGAAGTGATTTAGTAAGATGATAGACATTCAAATAATAGTTGTATTTGAAGTGAAATAAAGTTAAGTTTGATTATTCAGTGTAGTCAATTATTAGTCAACCCGCGGGGAAAATCGTAACAATATCGATAAGAAAGGAAAGGTAATTCTGTATTAGACCTTTCCAAATCATGTCTAAATAAAACCTATTTCCATCAACAAGAATTTCGTATCTCCATTGGTTTCCCCCCGTCTTCTATTTTAACATATATATGAAACATTTTGAAAAATCTTGTTGAATTCGGAATGGTTTCACAACCGATATTGAACGAAATGAAAAAGTCATGAGATCTTATTGTTACGTTCATCGAAAGAAAATGAATACTAATAATATGAGACACGAATGTGCGCCAATTGGTTGGAAGAAGTTAACTCAGAGAATCAGCGTACATTCTTATAACTGAAGATATGCATTCCAATAAACAGCTCTATAAAAATGGATTGTATTTGTCTACCCGTATTGAAGAAAGCTATATGAAATGTGGCAAAATTGCAACAGACTATTATCAAAGAATACTTTGTCACTCAACAACATTAACATATTCCACATTTTATACCCCGTTTAACTCTGTTGAATAAGTTTCGAAATAAATCGAATTTAAGTGTACTTACGTGATTTTTTTAGTTCTGAGGATGAAGACATATTTTGGCCCTTGAACACAGCATCCTAGTAATTCCATAATTACTTCTATAGGTAAATTCGTTCTATCTTTCAGGTCCTCGTCTTCGGATGGCTTTCTCTGTATGATTTGGAGTGCTTTTTCGACCGGAACGTTGGATGAAGATCAATTAATCAGTTTCGACGTGGAAAGCCTTCATACCAACGTTCCGGTCAACGAAGTACTCCAAATCATACAGTGGATGTTATCCGAAGACGAGGATCTGAAAGATAGAACGAATTTACCTATAGAAGTATTTATGGAATTACTAGGATGCTGTGTACGAAATTGTTATTTCCGATAGAAGGACGAATTCTTTACATACGATGTAGAACTGCCAATGGGATCGCCACTTTCATCAGTCATAGCTAACATATATATGGAGTGGTTTGAAACTCTGGCCATTGAAGAAGCCCACAAGAAACCTCGAGTCTGGTTGAGATACGTTAATGACACCTTCAGAATCAATTCCTATTAACATTCGAAAACAAACAATCAAATACAATAAAATTTTCAATGACATAAACAAGAAAATGTAAATCAAACTCGTAAATTAAAGTTGAAGAAAATCTGATACAAAATTCATCCTATAGGGATAGGTAATATTGGTTTCAATTTTAGCTAACAACCACCTACCATAGAAAAGTGAATATACTAAATTCTATCTTAAGATTTGGAAAACTTAATAATTGAGATACGGTTTATTTATATCAAAAAACACCTAATCGACAAAAACGGGAATTGATGTTTGGGTCTATTAGAATAGGTACTCTTAATAGGATGCAATAGGAGATAATTCCCAGATTCTTTTAGCTCGCACAAGTCTTGTGAGGACACTGCAGCGGGTTAACAAATAAACATGTTGTTGAATCGACGTTCTTCACCAAAATAACAAAAAATGACAAATGATGGTATCATGAATAATTATGATAAATTTTTATGCTTGACAGTTGAAATGTACTACTTTTTACACTTTTCATGAACAGTGAAAATTCTACTACACTTACAACACAATGTCGTTGTGAGTATGAACATTTGCGTTTTACTGCAGGAATAGTTATAATTTCACTGTCCACGAAAATGCACCGTTACGATATACATTGATTATCAAATCAATGGAAGCACATTGTGATGTGTTTATAGTTAATATGCGAGTAGATTGCTGTCTTCAGACGGTTGTTTCAGAACATTCGGTTATTCTCGTATGCATTAAAATAATCACTATACGGTTTTCAAACCGTTCGATTCAAATGATGCATTCCAAAATCGGTATAAAAGTTGTAATAGATAATTTAAGTCTTTCATAAAAATGTTGGGGAGGCAACAGTTAGGGCAAACCAATTGTTCAATGTATTCAGGCCGACAACCGCCTAATGAAAAGGTAGCTTAAATTAGAATAAATGTTTAACTACAGGTTATGCAGCCATCAATACGCGCATAATGTTTACAATAATATAATATAATGAACATCTTCACGTGAATTTATTTTACAAAATTATTTTAGAAACCAGGAAGTATGTCTCTCGTAAATACCATTTGTCGATTATGTCTTCAAAAAGAAGAAAGTATATCAAAGTTCAATATTTTCGATTTGGGATTGAGTGATTCATTGTACTGGATATTTGGTGTTGAAGTATGTATTTTCTTTTTTTATTTATATTTTTTGTATGTACCTATCTTTGGCGATCTGTTGTAATCGTTTAAACAATCAACATCCATAAATTTATTGAATGCACTTGATCTACCATTGTTTTACTTGTACTTAGGTGGCTGCCTGTGCTGTCTTAAGATATTGATTATTTCTTTCCCTCCTTTCAGTTTCATATAGGTAATTCCCAAGAATAAATAACTGAAGGAAAAAGAGAAAACTAGTTTTGTGCATTATTATATGAGGAATAATACACTTTCTAAGAAAATTAAAAAAATTTGAAATAGTAATAAAAACTTTCCAGGAAACGTGTACAAATCATCTACAGGTGTTTCTTTCAGAATAAATAAGAAGATAGAGTTTCTTTTCAAGGAAAAAAAAAGTAAATTATATACATCATATATTTGGTTAAGAATGTCCTACCAATATCCTAGGAATTGTATGGAACTCAATCAAGAATTATATACATGTGATAGAGCTACTCAATAAATGGAAGATAAAAATAAAGTAAATTGATGGATGTAGCCGTTACTACGTGGTAGGAAATCATAATGAGGAAAAGGAAACTTTCTATGTTTTTTACCATTTTTATTTCTAACGTTACTGCAGTTTCGTCCTATATGGACATTTTCAAGTTTATCGTATAAGTTTGAAAATGTCCGTATAGCACTAAACTGCAGTAACGTTAATTACAAATAAAAGTGGTAAAAAACATAGAAAGTTGCCTTTTCTCTTTTCTTCATTAAAAATAAAGTACTTCAGGAAAATAATCGCTTGCTTCAGGAAAATTGTGATGTTCTAATACCATTTTGCCAAAAAACATAGAAATCAATGAAAATAGTTCTGCCACTAACCTTCCTTTGAAATTGCAAGTGGCTCAGAAACCGGTTCTAATAAGTTATAATGCATCTACAAAATGAGATACTTGTTTTATATAAAATATTATCAGGGCACTTTTATTGTCCCAAATTACTCAGTTTGTTTAATTTGAAGGTAAAGCAACCTGAAACAAAAGATGATAAATCTTTCTTCATGGTAAATAAGCACATGACAAACTATGGACGCAATAGTCCACTATCAAGAATTTTTAGAGGCCGAGTCGGGTCTCAATTTTTTTGACAACTCTTTGGAAGTATTCAAATATGAGGTTAAAGATTATGTATTTACTATGTATTTAATGAGATTATATATTAGTTTTAAGTTGGTCGTTACTGTGTAAGTTATTAATTATATTGAATTACAACATTATAAAACAGGGGTATTCCGTTGGTACTACTGAAGAAATAAATAAACAAATCGTAATGTAACCTATGCTGAAAGAGTTCAACACAGACATTTAACACAAATATAAGGTCCCAACAAGGATCTAAGAAGCATATTGTGGATCCAGGAGTAATTAAAGCTGGAATAAATGAGGTGGTTGCTCAAAATAAAATGAGGGAAATGCAAGAACTAACACTGAGCACTGAAGAAAGGGCAAACAGTGAATGGAATCAGCAGAAAACTAGTTGAAGACCACGTCGTCATTTCGTTATGGAAGGAAACAATGAGATGGTTAACCAGACAGTACCAAAGGTTGAAACCTAATTCTAATCCTGATGAACTGAAAAAAGTACTAAAACCAATGTCTCCAGAAGTTGTTTGTAAAATTCATAATTGAAAAAAACCGGATCTATGAAAGTGACTATTAGGAAATAAAATCTTTACAAAGCATAATAGTGGGGAAAATGCTTCGAAATTGGAAAATGAATTGCAAAGTGAAAAACGATCAGAAAAAAATAGCAGAACAGATTCGTTTGTTGAAAATTGTAATTTAAAAATACTACATAACAATATCCAAAGCATACGAAATAAGGTATTAGAAATAGAAGTGATTCTTAAAGAAAGAGATTGTAAACATTGCACAAAATGTAATTGATGATCTAGATCCAGCAGAAAGAACTTTTGAGGACTATATGCAATATATTCATCAAAATATATCCTTTGAAATCGAAGAGGTAACTTTTATCCAAGTGAAAGATAAAATAAGTTGTTGGATAAGAAAAACAAAAACCGCAAAGATAGTTATGAATTCACTATTCGTATCATAAAAACCCTAAAAAATCTCATTGTTTATCCATTGACTCAACTATTTAATCTCTGTATAAAAGAAAGTATATTTTCATCTTTTTTTAAAATTGCAAAAGTGATACTTGTTTATAAAAAAAAAGTTCAGTTCATGACAGAAATAACTACAGTCGCTAATGAGGAATCAAATTATGAACCATTTTGAGGTTAATGGTTTATTTATAGATGATCAATGTGGGTCCAATAGATCTACTGTAACTGCCATTAATGAGTTATCAGACATTGTAATGAACGGCTGGGAGCAAAGACTTAATACATATGCTTCTCTGACCTGTCTCAACTGACATATTGACTGAAAGTTTTACCACTTTCATTCTGATAGTACAGCTTTTCTCAGGTCCTACCTAACAGAACGCTCTCAGTATGTTCTATATAATCGCGTCTCTTCAGGTGGTATGCAGTGGTTTCCTGGAGTTCCACAGGGTTCAGTTTTGGGGCTTTTACTCTTCTTGATCTACATGAATGACTCGAAAGTCAATGTAGCTGTCGCAAAACTCATACTATTTGCTGATGACACCACTCATCTGCAATTTGAGAAATTGTGGCCTAGGGACAGAATCAGATAAAAGAACGGTTCTTAGCAAACAAACTTTCTCTTAACCAAACCAAGATCCATAATATCAACTTTTCTCTCAGATATCTGTATCCTGATCTGCCAAGAAGTGATGAGGTGAATCTTCTTGGAATAATTATCGATAAAGGTCTAACATGGGAAAGAAGGTATCATCTAAGCTATCGAAAATTTCATATATGATAAGATCACTTATTGAAAGTGTATCTGGAGAAACTATGTCAGCTCATTATGGTTATTTTTATTTAAACATGACATACTGTGCTGAGTTGGAGTCACTGTTCCCATTCGGAAAACACCTTTAGGTTACAAAGGAGATACATCCGTATTATTATGAATCTTAAATGTCGCCATTGCTTCAGACATTGTTTTTCTGAGCTTAAAACGCTAACATTTCCTTGTGCATATATATTGAACTTCATTAAATATGTCTATGAATATTACTGAGTTTTTTCCCAACACCAAACCGTTATTTTATCTTCCTCTTGAAGATTTTATCTTCCTCTTGAAGATTTTATCTTCCTCTTGAAGATTTTATCTTCCTCTTGAAGATTTTATCTTCCTCTTGGAGATGATCACTTGGTGATCGAAACACGTGTTGAGGTGTTGAAACAATGGTTTGGTGTTGGGAAAATACTCCAGTATATTCATTACTACACCAAAGGTTCCAAACAGTGGATCACAAGTAAATATGTCTATATAATAATATACAGAAATTTTAACACATATCCAACTTCATAATTATGAACCACATCATAACCAGGACATTATGCCTGAATATCATATACTGCATTCAAACAGAAAAGGAACTGACTACTAGGGTGTGCATTTCTTTAATTGCTTGCCAGTAACCATAAGACTCCTTGAGAAGAGATTATTTAAAAAAAAATAATCGAAGATTATTTAGTAAAAAAGCCTTTTATTCAATTCAGGAATTCTTGGATACTAACTCCGATGACCCAATATGATTGTTCAAATTGTACTTAACTCAATCAACAAATTGTAATTTTACTTATTTTATTTATTAAACCATAATTTTTTAAATGTATGGCAAAAAGTACCAAGATTTTAATGTGTATACTGTTTCTTTCTTGACTTGTAAAAGCACGATGTGTATTATTACCAATGAAATGGATTGATTGATTGTTATTCATAATGAAGTTAAAAACAATACCATTCCGAGGAAACTTTCCGAAACTCGATGAAAAAAAAATGGTTTAGATATGAAATTCCACTAAAGTGAATCACCTTCTAAAGGGGTTTCAAGTGATACAGAAAGTTTAATTTCAAAGAAATTTTCAACAGTAAAGTAATAATTTTCAATTTTCTTCAAATTATTTCAGTCAGTTTAGAATTCTAACTAATTCTTGTTTAAAAAGAGACAAAATTCATCCTACATTTCATTGATCGTTCAGCTCCATTCGATCAATTTCGATATGTGAGTACAATCATTAGTAGAACATTTCATGTATCATTTAGAAAAATGGGCATTCTGTACCAAACTAGAAGCATTACATTTGCTTGAATAGCAATATAAATATAGTGATTATATACTTCCTTCAGAAATTACTCAGTTCAGTATTCCAGGTCATTTTGAAAAAGGTACAAAATTTATTCTGCACAATTATTGCTAATAATTCAAAGTTTCACCTATATAAAAATTAGATGGGTCTGTTATATAGAAAAATGGACAATATCTCTCCTACACATTATTGAATGCATACTTCCACTTATTTGACTTGTACATGAATTCAATAATTGTTAATGATATTCCAAAGACTTTTTTCTTTTAGAATAAGAGACAAAATTTATTCTAAACATCATTTATCATAGTTTACACTTTCGTTTCAAATATTTATTCATTTATTCATCAAAACGGGCTGATTAGCCTAACAACATGGATGTAACATCAAGAAAATATAGTTTAATACTAATATATAATAACAATACAGTGTATTCATAACCATATCTGTCTATATAGAACAGTGGTTATTAACCTTATAGTCATGCGGAACCATTTGACAAAATTTCTGTCAAGCCATGGCCACCAAGTTAAGTAGTTAATATAAAGTATCTTACGATAACTACAAATAAGTACACTACAGAATGGTTGTTTTAATTCATCTATAAATAAAATACGCATACAATTATTTAATGTCTTTTAATCATTAGGTAAAATCTGTAATCAACAAAAATTGCATTCTAAATTAATGCGATTTTTGTGATTGCATACTCTTTACTATATTCTGAAGCCTTGAAGAGACCAGTATTGAGTGCATTCTTTTTAATAAAATTTACTATTTCTATAGCTATTTTTCATCGTCAAAGCAAAGCATTCTGGAAGCGTCTTGGCTAGTGCTTGACGATGAATAACGCAGTGTGTCGTAATTGCAAACGGATTTTTGGTTTTTATCAATGCTGCAAGACCGGAGCGAGAACCAAGCATAGCAGCAGCATTCTCCGTACAAAACCCCGCAAGCCGTTCCCACATAAGTCCATGTTTCTCCATATATTGACTTATTGCATCCATAACATCTGCACTTTATGACGTCGTTTCAAGTTCTAGAGAAAATAGTAACTCGTCTTTAAACATCTAACATATTTATTAGTATGGCTCCGCGGACCGCTTGGGATGCTTCCAGGGACCACCAGTGGTCCGCGGACCACTGGTTAAGAACCACTGATATAGAAGAACCACAGGGAGAAATCATACAGAAATATTAATTAAATAATTCAATATTAATATAACTACATTCAATATGAATATTTTAAAAAATGTTTGCCCTGATACTCAGTTATAGCTTTAAAAAAATTCGTTGTACAATTCATTGAGGATAACAAAAACATCTAACAAGCTGACTTGTTACTCTATATTACTCTATTTTAATCCCACAACTTTGACAACTCGAATAGTATATCTATCTTTCTATCGATACTAATATAAAAGTTTGTGTGGATGGATGGATGGACAGACGGACGTACGTAAGTATGTATGTATATGCTTATACCGTTGGAGTTACATCAAGATAATGTACCCTGAGATTGTTTATCTTAACCCTTTGAGGACGGAATTATTTTTTCGTGGAAAAAAACAAACTTTTATGGAAACATGTATTGATTGATATGTTTATTCACGAAGTAAACCAAAAAAACGTGGGATCGTGACAAAAGAAAAAAAAT
>WOGP01002669.1:0-16344 GCA_015342065.1 Leptinotarsa undecemlineata | reverse complement strand
ATCAATCAATCAAGGTATACTTTATTGTCAAAGAAAGAAATTCTTATTGACAAAGCTTTTACAATATACACTATATATGTCCAATTCTAATCAGATTCAGTCAATAAATACAATACAAAATAAATATATAAATATATAAATAAATAAATACAATACAAATTCCTTATCCATTTATCAGCAAACCTTTGAGTCAGGTAATCAGACACTCGTCTGGTAGGTAGTCTGGTCTGGTAGTGTGTGTAGTGGAGCACCATCATGTTGAAACCAGAAGTTATAGTTTGCCAAAGGTAGATCATCCAAATAGTCTTCAAAAATCGACATTAAAAACTGGTGATAGGTTTCTCCATTCAGAATTCTGTCAAATGAATGAGGACTCGAAATGCTATCTTTGTAAATTCCTGCCCACACGTTAATACTCAATCGCCATTTTTCACCAAAAATTCAATGGCATGTACATCAACAAAATGTCATTGAGTGTAACAAATTAAAAGTCAAATTCAGAAACGTCAAAGTCGTAGCCTATTATGATAAGAATTAATTTTTTCAATATCTGAAACTTTTAGAAAAAGAATGATAACTTATTATACATTATTGAAAATGTGAAATCTGGTTCTATTCACAACAGAGAGTATCCAATGTAGCGCCCATGAGAAAAAATAAAGTTGATGATGATGGCCGGAAGACGAATCGTCGGATAAAAAATCAGAAAACCCCATTATGTAGTAGGGAAAAAGTGGTTATCCTTCGAAAAATAAAGCCAGAATAAAATAAAATGTATTTTCCGAAATTTCCGTTTTTACCGAATATTATTATTCAAGTGAATGCGCAACTTTGCCATCATTCGACCATCTTCATGTCCTTCATAGTTTCCGAGATCCTAATAGTGAGGATCGAATTTGAAACAGCCTGTATATAGAAATATTGAAAGATCAAAAAGGCTCATGATATAGACTGTACCAGAATGCCTTCAAATGAATTTCCATAGCGAACATTGTGAATTCTCTAGAACAAACTCATCTACCCTATAACATTTCCCGTCAACTCGATTTCACCATCAAATGCAGCGATGCAGTCTCAATTTAGCGTCCCGATTTCCAATAGAAAATTGTATTTTCTGTCAGGTCGTGTGGTATACTTATAAGCGCTGCCTTCGCAGAAAATTACTCGGTCTATTGTTTTTCCATCACGAGATAAGCCAGTACATTAATCAGATTATCGCTTTGATGTTCTATTGTTGCTGGATTTTATGGTACTTTGAAGACGATGCATTCTGCATCGAGAACTGCAGCGATGTTGTGCATTATACTGTTAATAGATGAAACAAAATGTAATTTAGTTTTTCTGCATGATGATACACGGGTTTGATAATATACATAACGCTATTTTTTACTGTCTTTATGGGTATATAACCTTTCACAATCCGAAAAATGAACAAAGCTAAATCAATAGAGACTCTGCTGAAGTGTAATAGACGGAGAACTGAAAAGTTTATCCCGAAAAGTTACTGGGTAATTCAATTCAAATCAAATACCTTTATTGATTATTTTGATATACGATTAATGTTAATACAGAGTAATGTGGGACCCATTCTGTAGGCTTATGTCTCCCCAGGACTTTTTTATTATACCAAGAAGGGTCCAATTAGTAACTTGTCGAATTCATACATTTTATCTACAAATTGGAATAATCATTTGAACAATTGGGTTTCTGTACTCAGCTTTTTCAGTGATCGATGTTTCGGAGAAAAGACTTTTTCTCTTCTTATCCAGGCTGGAGATTTGAAAAGCGCGGAACTATTGCCGGTCAGAAAACTCGATTCAACTCCACTGGATTTTTCATGTGAATGAAATGAAAAATATAGTCAGCTACTGATTTGTAGATGTTCAGACTGGACGTTCGATGAATTGAATATATTTTTTTTCGAAGTAGTTCGATGAAGTTCATTTTTGTAGAGTAAATAAAAATGTCACTGGTTTAGATATTGAATCGAAAGTCCTTACAGATAATGTTTCTCATGAAAAATCGAAAAGTTATCTGGGTTTTTATTCAATTATATGGTATTTTTAATCACATGATATAACCTATTCATGTATTATTTATAAAAACAAAGAAAAAATGGAAAATAATATCATCAAAACTACTAAAATATTACTAAACTACTAGTAATGAAAAGAGGTGAATTACACAGGCCAGCAAAAATATTTTTTTTAACTTTGTTTATTTTAATAGATGATTTTTTAGGATTTTTGTGTGCTGAATCCAAATCTGGTCTTATTTTTTTTGTATCACCTATAGTTTTTGAGAAATTGACTTTTCATATAATTTAAAATGTGTACGGTATACAGTAAAATTAATGAAACACTATGTTGGATCACTATCATGGTTTTTATTTACAGTAGGTTACTTGAAATAGTAATACAGTGTTGTGATGTAGGTTTCACTTATCAGATGAAACTAATTTATACTTCCTTTCTATTTTTTGTTTGAATTTTTTATGTAGCTTTTCCTGGGATGAGTCGCTTTTTGAGCTTCACGTTGTAGTGACCAACAATAGTCTTCCATCATGTTGATCTTCCAGCAGCCCTAGAAAGGGTTTTCATCAATTCAATATTTTGTTGAAAATGCTCAACCTGCTCCTCAGTAACATCTTCCAAAATTTTCCGGTAAGTAATCAAGTTGACTGTTCAAGAAGTAGAGTTTCAGGCTCATCAAACATCCTAGTTTCTTAAAATTCTTCAACATGTTAGCTACAATGGTAAGATATTCTGAGTCTTTTGCATTTTCTAAGGATTTTGTAACAACTTGCTTGAATGATACCCATGCTTTCTTCTCATGTATCATCATTTTGATTTCAAAGTTTACGTCGGATACCTTTTTTCGAATGTCAGGTCCTACAAAGCCGCCTTCTCTAAATTTAGCTTCTGAAAGGATTGGAAATTTGTGACAGGTATACTTGAAACAACGTCCATCTTTGGGAAATGCTTTTACAAACTGTTCCATGTGGCCTAACTTTATATGTAGAGGTGGTAAGAGAATGTTTTAGGATCTACAAGGTTTTCGCGAAGAATGTTCTTCTTACCTGGTTTTAAAGACTCTCTCACAGGCCAGTTCTTTCTGCACCAATGTTGATCCCTTGCTCTAATGTCCCATTCACACAAAAACATGGAAATTTGGTAAAACCGCCTTGCTGATCATGAAGCATGCATGTTACTTCCAAATCAACACGTATCATCCAACCATGAGCCGAATAACCAATTTTATTCAACAATATTTCTAGGTTTTCATAGGTCTCTTTCATATTTACAGAACGGCCAACAGGTATAGATGCATAAGTGTTACTATTGTGTAATGAAACAGGTTCTGAACTAGTTTTGGGATAATCAATAAATAGTCGCCAGTCTTCTTTTTTGTATTCAAAACCAAACTCTTTGATCGGACCTGGAATGTCTGAGCAGTACACTAAATCGCATTCTTGTTTAAAAAATTTTGAAAGCTGCTGCTCTCTCTTCCTATGCACATATTTGTTACTTTCAACTGCCAACAAGTTTTTTTCTTTCAGTCTAGAACCAAGCAATTCAGCTTTTTCTTTTGTTAACTCAAAATCCCTGACTAAGTCGTTAAGCTCAATCTGAGTAAACAGTTCAGGCTCTGTATTTGCTGTAGCACATTATAACTCTCCATCATCTTGTATCTGACAGTACATCAGAAAACATTTCAGTTTAAACAGAATTCAATTCATCTGGAAGTTTTGGAACGACAAATCTACATCGTGCCCTACTGGTCGGATGGCGAAAATTAGGTTAGGGTAGCTAATATATTCATCTGAGGTTCTTTATTTATAAAACAATATCTGGAAATTATAATTTTGACGACTAGTTACTTCATGCAGGATGTTAAATATAATATTAAAAAGTTGAGGCTCCTCCAGATTGCTGTACAAAAAGCCAAAACTGATATTTTTCTTCAATTTACGATTATTTGATATTGCTAATATTTTCATTCATTACTTTGGATTGAAATTTTGTTGTCATTATATTTCATAAAGGTTCGTCATTGACGGAGACACTTAAAGGACCAGTTTGAAGTTTGAAGCTGTCTACTTTCTATACAGATTTAGAAAATGAAGGAGCTCCATTTTAGAACTAATTCGCATTTTTATCATTCGAATTCATCACATTTATCTCAGAAGTATCATGTTGGTCCAATATTGACCCTTGAGAAACCCCTACGTCCACTACTTCCGATTGAGTACTGTTATTTGTGGTTTTCACCAAAGAACGTAACATTTTTATTGTACTGAAAACCGAAATACATATAGATTTTTTCAATGAAAGATGGAAGTGATGAGCAATAAAATCATATTTTCAATAAATGGCTCATTTCTTTGTTTGAGAATGTCATCTTTCAATCATTCATTTTTATCCATAATCTATATATATTTTCAACACAAAATCAGCTTCGGGAAACCCATTTTATTATTGGATTGACCCTTTCGAATTCCATTATTTATGCCTCTCAATAGTTGAACATAAATCATATAATGCGTGAAACCCAACAAATTGCAATATGTTCGAATCAGAACCAATCCTATTTATAGGTCTTAGTGGATGACCTACGTCGAATTGACAAAATCGTGCATCAGGAGTTTGTTGTGATAACATTGAAGTTTTTGACACAAAATTGCCATGGGATGGCCATCAACGAAGGAGAGGACATGACTAACAGTCACGTTTTTAGAAAGGCTGATTTGAAATGAGAATAGCGATTAAAGCAGAGTACTAGTAAGAGAACATGTGCACTAGTGCGGAAATCAAGTTTTTTTCTAGTCACTTTTGTCTACTGGGATATGGAAACTATCATATCCTGAATAACATCTAGGGCGTTTAATATAATTAACAAAATATAATTATTGTAGAAAATTCATACTAAAATATGGAGAAAACATAAAAACAGATGAACATACTCTCAAATACCGGGGATCATATGAAAGTAGGAAAAAGGCTATAAAAAAGCCTTTTCTAATGTTTTCCTTTCAATCTAAAGTCACAAATTCAAGAATTTGTCATAGAAACTTTGGATTAATTCAAGGATGTGGCGGATTAGAACATAAGAGTAAACGAGACAACAGCCGGTCTACGTATGATCAAGCACAAAGGACAGAGGATTTGAAAAACCAGACGAGCGTGCAGTTTTTTTACTTCAATAGAAGCCCCATTCCCCATTCGATTATTGTCCGATAACATGTGAAAAAATGTTCAAGATAGACCAACAAAAACGTGACAGATACTTGTTGACTGATTTTGCAATTTAGCAAAAATGTTTTTGTTCCTTCCTGAATATTGAACGGATATCCTTCAAGGACATAATTCACTGGTTGATTTTTCAGACAACTTTTGTGTTTATTGTGATGCTTCAGAACAGTTACTTCCACAGTTATTGATCTATATACTTGTAGAAACATGTAATAACTATATCACCAACGTTGAAGTTGTTTTTCAATCGATCATTCATTTCAATAATATATAGTGTGGATGAAATAGCATCCCTCCTCTTAACTTTCGAACGAAACAACAATATTTCGAAGTCGGGTTAAGTCAACGTAAAGAGGTACTTATCATTTTCACTGTTTTTTAATTAGAAATACAATATTGTGGAATCGCTTGTCGCCGACAGGGCGCTACGACTTTCATTTTTCATCAGAAATAACAGTCTTGGTATAACTTTGTTTTCTGGAATATATTAGTTGAAAACTCGTTTGGTGTTGACGATTTTGCAAACCTGTAAACAGGCAAACGTGATCCGTTAGGAGATCCTATTAGATTACCTATTACACCTTTAGATATTTTTGAAAGAATACGTGACATCTGTGGTATACGATACACAATTGCAATTGATTTCAGAATTCGTGAATAGAAAGCGAGGTTCTTGCAAGTGATGTTACCTCAAGTAAAATTCATGAGGTAGGAAAAAAATTGTAAACAGGCTTCATTATTCTCAGGAAGTGAATAATAAACATTTTCATTATCTATTCGGGATGAACTGGAGTGAGTTTCAGATATACTTTTTTTTTTAGATTATGATATTCGTAGTTCGTCTTTAAACGAATACATAACTTCTATATAGCCGAGAACGGATCAATCACTTTCCAATTGTGAAAGGGTAATGGATAGAGAGTTGAAATACTTATCAACGATTTATAATATTAGCAAAGAAAAGTTGGTGGTGCTCTCTGGGCGACGAACAATGCAATACTATGGTTTGAATAATATGAATAATTCTGACAACACTAGGAACGACCGTTCCCACGATTTGCTGCTCTCATAGAAACATGATCTGCTGACATTGTTTTTCAAGGAAATAACTTTCTGGACTTGCGAAGCGATGCACATCATTTTAACTCATATTCTATTCATTCTGTTTGTAACTCTTGCTAGAGAAAGTCGTCATTCATTTTACCTACTTTTATAAAATAAATACTTTTTTAAGAAGACAATTTTCCATTCCATGTATTTAACTGACGCAGTCGGTAGGATTTATGCAATACGTTAGAAGATATTTCTCGCAACTTGAAGTGTATACCACTTAAGTACAAATTCGAAAAAATCGTGATTCATCGAGGCGTGCGCCGGAAGGACCGAAAAACGACTCTAATTCTCGAGGCTACAAGGAATCATTGGAGGAGAAACCGAAGACTACTACCCACAGGACTAGTGTACAACCCAGGTCATTGCAGGCAATACCACAATAAATTGTCAACCCATCCCAAACAATGTAGGCGAAACCATAGCTCAACAAATCACCCAAGAGGAAGAGCTGATCATCCCCGTACGAGAAGAAAGAATTCTCCAAGTGCAGAGCTGATTGATACATCGAAATAAACACCCCCGCACCCTTCAAAATTCCCAAACCATATGAAGTTCCAATGACACACAAGACGTTTTTCAACAACATGAAGATTCAAAAAAGAAAACCTCTGATTCTGCCGAAAATCCAAATTGACGATGTGGGAACCCCAAATGTATACGAAACACAAAATTTAGCCAAGCTCAACTTAGATGAAGTGTACAGACTCCCCACTTTAGCAGGAAAGTTGTTAACAGTCGATAAGATGGATGTAGCCGATAACACCAATAAAATGTTGATGTTCGTAATCATCTTCGGATCTATCATATTTGTGTTGATTCTGATAATACAGATCAGAAAAAGAACTATAAGGTTACTACACTGAAATGATTCCGCACTAAGAAGACAAAGAAAGAAGAAAAGATCCTGAAAATTTAAATGGTTCCATCCAGACCAAAATGGCTACGTCATTTTTGAACTCAAGGAGGAAGGACTTATGGAACGACCATTCCCACGATTTGCTGCTCTCATCAAAACATGATCTGCTGACAGCGCTTTTCCAAGAAATCCTTTTCTGGAATTGCGAAGTAATGCACATCATTTCAACTCCGTTTCGAATATTCAACTCGCTTCAATTCTCTCTGATGTCAAACAATATATAAAACAAACATTAAAAGAACACTTATTGAAATCGAAGCTATTTCTCGGGACTACTAAAAAATCATTCGTTAATTCGACTAAAACCTGAATGGAGAAATTCCATTCGCTTACTATATTTTGAAAAATACTCCTCTGCCAAATTTGATTTTTACTTGTTCGGAGTACATAACGAAATCATGCTGCAGATTTATTGCCGCTTCAGGCACTCTCACGAATTATGCATAAACTGAACATCCGATTTATTTCGGTTTATTTTCCGTTCGAACGTGGATTAAACAATGTATCGATCCAGACGGCTGTTATTCCCTTTATTGAGATGTAATGGTTTGATGGAAATTTCCTTTGAACCTTTGATGTCCGTTTCAATAAAGAGATTATCAGAAGCGGTGAGGTCTGGCTGAAATCGACTTGCAAATATTCGTAATGGTTTAAATTGAGGATTTGATTTAGGTGAAACTGGATGATATCAAAATTCATTTCATCGCTTGTCTGACCCATACATAATAACATATATCTCTTCGAACTGCCTTAGAAATAGTATTATCAATAATATTTTTGCTACTTTGAATCCGTCTGATTTACCCAAATCTTTCAAATCTGTGACAACACATAAGCTTCGAAGGCTCACTGTTTTTTATCTTCACATCTCTTCATAAAACATATTTCAACAATTTCGTTGCTGTATTGTTTTGTGCCAATAGTTTATTGGATCTTTTTCCAATAGCTTCCACTTCAGCTCTCATGAACGATTTGAATACTATTTTCATATTTGATTTCCTTCTCCAAAAATAGGACAAAACATCTTTCACTTTGAAAAAAAACATATGAGTTTTGAGGCTACATGTTTTCTATGGAGAAACGGATTAGACTCAGCTCATCGCCCCATTTTGAGCAATCGTTGTGAGTACGTTTAGGGATACTTTAGGTTTGAGTTGAGTTCAGCTTTATTTGAGTTAAGTTTTCTTTCATGACCACAGTGAATTTCGATAATATTATTATTTTTGAGTTCCTCATCTGAAATAAGACAATTATTGATGACGAACATTGAAAAAATTGCCGAATTTCAAGGTTACATATTGAAATGAGAAAGATGATTAGGATTTACATTAGATGAATTTGGGTTGGGTTTAAGTGGAATTCAGCTCAGTATCCGATTTTGAGCAATCATTGTAGGGTCGATTAGAATAAAGATACGGTGATTAAATAAAGTTCGATATGGATTAAGCTTAGCGGGCAATTTTGAGTACATATTTTGGAGATAAATAAGGTTTAGGTTAGGTTATGTTGTGGTGGAATTAAGTTCAGGTTGAGTAAGGTGTTCTGTTCCGAACGTTTTTGGCAACACAACTCATTTTAGACGAAAAACTTTCGCTATGATCAAAAACTTTACCCACGATCGATTTCGATGATTTATATTTTTGAATTCATTATCGAAAAATGAGATGAAACGGCTATTATGGCAATATCCCATGACAATTGAAATAAGAATTTTAAGATTACTTTGTGATCCGTGAGAAAATATTTCACCTGTGGAAATGAGGTGAATGATTAGTACATAGATGATAGTTTTGATTTGAGTTGCATTTCAGCCCACCGACAGATTTTGAGCAATTATCGTGGGCGTAATCAGGGTTCAGATCCTGTTATGTTGTATTTGAGATGAATTGCCACACGTTAGGTTTGGTTTTCTTTTTAGAGTAGTTTTTGTTCTCATAATTTCATTAGAAGGAGAAAAATATACGATACTTGACAATGAAACTTAATTGTGTGAGAAAAGATATAAATGATATTAAAATCATTACTGAGAGGTCATGTATATTTTTACATGTTCCTCATATGTTCTGGACATAATTTTCGTTTTTCACAAATTACTTTCCTCTGTAATTCAGTACATAATATTTGCATACAACATAAAGGAGGTCTCTTCCTCATTTTCATATTACCTATTGCTGAAGCCTCCATTATACAGCCTTATTTTCTCCATGTCTGCTCTACATGAACAATATCAAGCGATTATTATTCGGTCGGTAGCCAAGCGGTTCGACGTGGGTGCTTTGTTCACTCAGTCATTCGGCCGATGTGTATGCACACCTCTGATATTTGGTTATTATTCGTTGTACTTAGAAGATAACGAAAAATGTTTTTTTATTTGTCATGAAAGTCATCAGGAAATTGTTCCTTTTTCTCTCATATATGAGAGACCTGAAAATCTTCTATTTACCACGATGCACTATATCAGTTTTCTGACGATACCTGTCTTGAAAAAAAAACCAATGTACATGTACGATTAATTGAAGCATCTAACTGAGCTTCAATATCCAAAGAATATATATTCGAGAAACATTCAGTAGACGTTTCCTCAGTATTATTTGAATGAATAATAGATATTTGAAATATTGTTTAAAAAATAACGATAATGATGTAAGTATCAGTATTAGAATGGTTTAATTGTTTTATGAGTGTTCTCATTATAATATTCCAAGAGTTCATAATAAATGATCTGGGTATACAAAGAAATTTTTCATTTCCTTTTTGAAATTTATAGAATTATTTCAGATAGGTGAATGTACCTTTTTTGATTACTATTGAAGGAAGCGTCAATTATGTAATTGTTTCTTTTTGGGTAATTAGGCAAAAATATCACAACTCACGCCTTTGATCCATTAGTAGTTGATTAGATTCACAACACACTACGTTCAAGACCAAGCAAATTCATATCTCTGAAGTTCTGTTTCAATTATTTGCAATCGCGAGTGAGACTTGAGAATTTAATTATTTCAAAATATATTTTCATTCGTCAAACTTTATCATTTAACTTAAATATATAGTTTCTGATAAAAAACAAGAAAAAGAGCATGGCATTATATAATGAGGTGAGGCAAAAAAGTTACTAGGTTGTCTCGAAATTTTTGTCCGCTTCTATGAGTCTACTTCAAACTATAATATCTCAGTGAATACTCTTTCAATTTAATCGAAATGAGTGACATTCGAGTCTGTGCACTGTTGCCAAGTCAAGGAACCATAGGTCGATTGATTTCTTCAGCATGAATTCGATGAAGTCGACGAAGACCGTTTTTGCTTGGTCCTGATTAGCAAAGATTCTGTCGGTGAGAAAGTTATCAAAGCGCTTGAAAAAATGGTAGTCGGTTGGCAAGGGGTCTGGGGAGTATAGTGGGTAAGGCAGAACTTTGACGCTCAATTGGTTTAATTTTCGGACGATGATTTATGAAACGTGCGGACAGGCATTATTGTGAAACAGGATCGTCTTCTATTGACCAGTGCGCTCTGGATGACGCAATATTCTTTACATTTCGTCGATTTTCTCACAATAGCCTCTACTGTGAGGTTTTGGTCCAGTTGCACAGAATTGGAGTGCTTCACAACCTCCGCGGACCACGTTTAAGTGATCATGATCTTTTTTTTGTTGGGTGATGATTTCTGTGAATCTTTCAATTCGTGGGACACCCAATATTCGAGCATTTTGACCTTTACAGGACATTTCAATGCTCATAAAACCGCATTGGAGCTGACGCCCAGTTTTTTCGTCATCCCACGCTCCATTTGTGATAGGTCACTCTCCATCAGGGTCCTCAAACCCTCGTCCTAGATTACTGTAGGTCGACCACTTCGGAGCTCATCTTCAAGGCTGAAATCTTCGGAACGATATTTTACAAACCATTCCTTGAATATTGCCTTCACTAACAATATCATTGCCACATTATAGATTGATTTTTTGGGCTGATTCGGTGTCGCCTTTGTTAAATTTGAATTCGTGAAGGAAAGTTGGCCAATACTTGCTTCATAACTGCTTCAGCTGAACTGAGGTGGAATATTAAAATTTGGGAAGAATAAACATTTTTTCTCAACAGAAGAAGCTCATTGGGGTAGATGAAAAAAAGAACTGGCTCCAGTATGGTTCTCCGAACTACACCGCTAATTACTGTGTTTATCAATCATGGTATGTCCTTAGATTTTAATTTTCTGAATACGATTTCTAAAAGTATTTTTGCTATTTGTCTGACATCAATATTTTCTAGACATTCTAAAAGGTTGGAATGAAATTGTTTTGAAGGCTTCAGTTAAGTCGATCAAAATAGCGTTAGCTGATTCATTTACGTACAGTGCTTTTTATATTTCATTCGTTCATTCACTTATTAGATTTTGCGTGATATATTTCTTCGAAATTGTAAAAATAACCTCAATGAACTGAAGCGTATGGAATGGTTTTGTTGCTAAATATGACTGCCGATTTTTCTGGTCCTTCATATTCTAGGTATGTTAAGTGTTCCTCATACCTTATTTTATTAGATCCTTTTCTCTGTCCATGATATTCTGCATCGCAGTCCTTACAGTTAATTTCGTAAATTCCAGACTTTTCCGAATTCTCGACTTTCTCCTTTGGATTTCCTTAAAGGTTCTGTAGTGTATGACTTATTTTAAAAATCATCTTCATACCTACCTCCTTGAAAATATTTTCAAAGTTCTTCATGTATTGGTGGTATGGAACTGAGATATATTTATCTTGGTTTTCGTCGTTTCTAAGAGTCGAGATTTCGTTCATTCTGAACCTATATTTTTTTTTCCATTCAGTCTAGCTCCTTTGTGCTGTCCACAGGGAGGTATATACCTATATCAGGAATATATCTGTACGTATACCCCTAGGAAGAAAACGAATACCTGCATCGTCTTCTGACAAGTCCTCTCATACATGAGAGGTTAACAAAAGAAAAACGGGCAATACAGGGAATAGCAGTTAGAAACGGTTTCTCGTTGGGTATTGTAGATGATATTATAAGGAAGAGGAAGTTTAGGTTCGTAATGAACGAAATATCGACTTTTACAAATGACGAAAACCAAGATAAATATATCTCAGACCATACCACGAATACACGAAGAACTTTGTTACGGTTTTCAAGAAACTAGGTATCAAGGTGGTTTTTGAAACGAGTCATACACTACAGGGCCTTTTAGAAAATTCAAAGGACAAAGTCGACAATTTAGGAAAAGTCTGGAATTTACGAAATTAAATGTAATAACTGCGATGCAAAATATTATGGACAGAGAAAAATATTTGTCATAATGAGATATATGGAACGTTCAGCACACCAATGATCTGAAGAGCAGAAAAATCATCAGTCGTCCATTTTATTTTGAAACAAAATCATTCCATAGACTTTAGTTCGTTAAAATTAGTTGAAGAAGTTAACAGCAACAGGCATCTAGATGCCTACTAGAGTGTAGAAATGAATAAACTTAATAATATCAAGAATAACTATGGTGAACCAATACCTAATAGTATACTATATAGCTAGTTGGAATAATATTTTAATTATCAGATTCCTCTGATTATTACATATGTATACATTGTAAAATCAAGACTAGTAAGACTAGTAGATACAGCAACATTGTGAAATTAATTCAAGACACTTAAGACGCAGGTACCTAGAAGAGGTATTTATGGTATGAACAGTGCTGCCGTTAAGGTACTGTTGTACCGCATTCGGTACTATTCGATGATTTTCATACGAAGGTACTACCCGAATCAATATGTAGGTTATTTGGTACTATTTACTATAATCTCAATTTTTTTTTCATATTTTCACGTTGACTCCCATTGAGTACAATAAAAAATAACAACAATATGTGTGGCAACATTGCAATTCCGCGTTTCAAGTTCTAGGTTACCAAATACCGTACTTGGCTAAAAATGAACTTATAATATGTATCCCTGTATTTATTATTAGGTACATGATATTATTGGGTCGAGACACTCCAAGTTCAAAAAAAGAAAATGGAAATATTCCAATTCTTGAGTTTGGAAATCAAAGATCAAACTCAGATCTGGAAAATAATTCTGGGAATAGAGGTTCGCTATTATTCATTTGAAAGATTTCATGATTGTTCTCTATTTATTTTTGGGATGTATTTAATAATAAAAGATTTTCATTTCCAGAATATTTTTTTGCCTTTCATATTCAATATCACACAGGAGTCTCACACAAGGAATCATGTGAGAAATTTCAAATATTCAGAAGAGGAAAATTATCAAATATAATTTTTCTTTCGATTTGAAAGTTATAATATTAATAGGAATTATCGAATCTAGCTACTTGAAAACGTTTGTATTATTGTTCATTTCATTGTGACAGAAACCATATTGAAATAAAACACATTTGCAATCGTGAAAGAGCAATTTAAAGAAGAAAAAAGACAAATTTCCATCAAATGATCTGACTATGATCTTTCTCTTGAGGCACATTTCCTAGTTTCCAGAACATTTTTTATTGCACATATTTTTCAAATTTAAAGGGATAACATTATTACACGTTTGGCAATACTGGCATTTGGTCTGAAATGACTTATGGGCATGTGCTATGCCTAGACTTGCGCGGTGCATTTTGGGTACTATTTTCTTGTAAATTTTGGTACTTTTTGAATTGTCGTCGCGGAAGCACTGGGTATGAATGAATTTAACATTGTATGTATCTTCAGTTTATTCTTTCTCTTGAAGATGATCATTTGGTAGTCGAAACACGTGTCGAGATGTTGAAATAACGGTTTGGTTTTGAGATAAAACTCCAGTAACATTCATTTCTACAACAAAAGTTCCAAATAGTGCATCACAAGTACAGATGTATGGAGGATGTACAGACGTTTCTTTCGAATACGAACTGAAAGAAAAAACCCTCTTGAAACAACTGTTTCAACATATACATCGATTGATACGAAAGAAGTCCTCTAGAAAAAACTACTTCCATATGAACATGGGATTTCACGATAATCATATTTTTGATTCAGTTAACCCATTGCACAGTTAGCACATTTTTCAAAAATATGCATTTTTGACAATATTTTGATAGATGTCGTTTGCCACTACTTCGAATTCAATTCTACGCCACCGATTCATTCTCCAAAAAAATTAGTAGATTTAGTTGTTCACATACGCATACGTAACAATCTCACGGAGTTTCGTGAGATATTACTCGAAAAAATTGAATGGTTATGATATAACGAATCTCGGTAAAATTGGTTTCCATTCGGCTGAACAATGAGATTGTAAACAAAAATTATAATAAGTTACGTCAAGTTGATAATTGCGGCGCAACAAACTCAGGTTGTCTAATCGAGTTCACTTTCGTTTTTTCATTTTCTCATACTAATTTATTCAATGCACTAGTGTATATCTAATTAATTGAGAACATTCATTAAGTAATACAGTTTTTCTATGGCTTGTGAATAATTCAGTTCTGATCGTATGGAATTATTGATTACTACTTTTTTTCGATTATTGCTTCCACAATTCGTTTATGATCAATTTTTGATTTCATCATTGTTCAATATATGTTTGGTGTCATGTATTATGGATCAGCAATTCCTCTTTTTTATGTCTGAAACAATTCATTACAAGCTTAATTGGTTTACGTGATTTCTTCTACTGAAAATTAAAAATGAAAAGTAATCTTGTTGGATACATTCTGTCGATAGATTCATTTCTAAAACTAAAGCAAATTTTCCCAAGAATATTCTTAAAAATTGTTTCTTTTCAAGATATAGGAGGAGTGTAGATTTATACTCGACAATCTGATTGTATGAAGATAATTATTGTATATGATGGAATTGGCCGATACTTGTTGAAAATCCATAACTAACGTTTACTACAAACACTTCATTGTGACATTTTCACTAAACAATTATACAAAAATGTGTTCCGCCACTTCAGTGAAGACACGCTTGAAGAACCCATTGTATGGCGGAACACATGTTACGTTTTTGTAAAATTGTTTAGTGAGAATTTTGAGATTTTAGAATACGTGAGAGAATTATTATATGAGAATGTCCTTATCCGTTGTGGAGTCAGTTGAATGTTTGTATGATTTTCTGATGGTAATTCCGGCTGAAGAATTTTTATCGTCTTGTGATAATTATTTCACTTTGGCGGACGTTTAATTTATAACTGAAAAACTCACAAAACTGATAACAAATAAATAATATTCGATATATTTATCAAGAAGTTGACTGAATCCTAAATAGTTTTCACAAAAAATGAGTTTGCAACAATGCAAAATCAACATTGTTGGTTATGATACTTACAAATTCAACATTCCTCCCTTCCTTCTTTTATTTCCATCAAAGAAGAAATCCTTATTCAAGCCTAATAACTTCTAGTTTTCCTTTTAAGTTTTCGAAAGCTATTGGTAACGAGGAAAATCTTTCACTTGGGTTCCCTTATAAATAACTTTTTTTAGTCTAATCTGCTGAGAATAAGTTCTCCGAATTTTTTTATAATTTTTGTTATTAACGTACTCTGCTATTCGCTTCCATTTTTCGAAAATTATGTTTTATCAATAAGTGGCAGCTGATCGAATGTCGAAAATGTATTGACAATGATTTAACATTACCGTGTTTCTACTTCGATAAGATGACAACTTTTTTCTGCCGTCAGTTTTTGTGAATATGAAAGCCCCAAATACATTGCATCCAAACATCCTCAAAAACTCTCATCCAGGGTTGGCAGAAATTTATAAAAAATCAAAAGAACTACATCGTAGTTTAATATTAAATACCAAGCGTAAGTTTTATCAGAATAAAATAACGGCATCCGACAACCCCCCAAAGCTTGGCAAGTGATGAATGATATTAATGGTTCCTCAAATGTGAGAAGAAATATAACTATTCTTCATAATAGTGAGTATGTCTCAATAGTAATACCCTAAAAATAAGTATAAAAATCCTCCTAACATTCCAGAAACTATATTTCTTGTCCCTTTTTCAGAAACAGAACTCTTATCACTCTTAATGAACAAACTCAAAAATAAGGGATCGTCTGGACCTGATGACGTT
>WOGP01002668.1:0-16345 GCA_015342065.1 Leptinotarsa undecemlineata | reverse complement strand
TATATACACGAAGTTTAAAATGTAATAGGGCAATTATTTTTACCTTTTATCCATTATTTATGCCAATGGAGATAGGGAAAAAATGTGTTAGTTAACAATTGAATAACTTTTTGAAAAATGGTGATAAAACTTTTTTTTCTACGGGACTTGATTCATTCAAAAAGATAGTAGTTTTTTTCAAATTTTTAAAATAACATTTTATGTTATGAAAAAATCATTTCTTTTGATAAACTCTCTTTAGCGGCAGCGCGCGCATGCTGTAACAGCCGCGCGGAACCCTCTTTTCAACGTCAAATTAAAATTATAAATAATGGAGATAGAGTTTCGGGAGTATAAACTTTTTTATCGGAAATTTCCTCCTCTTTAACAAGCTTCTATCATGATTGCTTAAATAGTAATACTTTTTGAGTTATTAACGAAAAACTAAATACCAATTTTTTTAATCTTATTTTGTTAATAACAATTTCAATTTTTCACCTGCGCCAAAATCCTTCAAAAACATTTTTCTAGAGGTGATTCCGAGTCGAATGAGCTATCACTCATATTTTCAGGATCTTTATCTCTATTTTTCAAGTTTTTGAACTTGTTGATTAGACTAAACGTTCGTAACGCCTATTTGTAACAAACTTCTGAATTCCTCAACGCGTATAATAACCTTCGCCGTCCTGCTCTTTTATGGATGTTCACATTCAATATTTTTCTCCCAACTCCCCAGATAATCTCGGATGTTTTAATTCTTGAAAAGTGCTTGTTTCCCGATGAATGTGAACATTACTTCGCCATCCACTTTTCTACTCTGAACTGGAGGATGAACTCTCTTCCTTTTGTCTGAAAAAGCACTATAATTTGCGAGGAAAAAATCCCATTTTATTTTCATATTGATCAAAATTGTGCGAGGTCGCAACGTATACTGAGAATTTTTTTCTGATATTTGTAGCATTCACAGTAAAGGCTATTAATATTGCCTACCCAGGACACGAGGCAGTCGATGACACCCCAAAAATAAAAAAGGAGTGTTCAGAAAATATCATATTTTGAAACATATCTTGAATTTAATGTTTAGTTCAGTCAATAAGGTTGTTTAAATGCTCTTCCTTTTCTCCAAATGGTTATTTTTTGCCTCTTTTCAGCTAATTTCTCACTATATGATGACATTAAGCGGCATTCGGACAATTTTTCTCTATGAATTCAAATTGAACCAAAGCGCTGCCGAAACAGACAGAAAAATTAACCAGGCATTTGGCATTGACAATGTTAATTCAGGGCTGTAGCGATAAGAAAAACCAGGGAGGGGGGAGGAAATCCAAATTTTCCCAACTCCACGAGGAAAACTTCCCAACTTTCGAAGAAATGATTAATTTTCTTACTTAGCTATCCAAAGATTGGCTGAATGGTTATGCCTGTTAAGGTAAATAAATTTTGGTGATTATAAAAATAATAATGGGAATTATTCTACTTTGGACCAAGGTCCTTGGTCTTCCACCATATCCACCATGTATAGGAATATTCAATACAAATGAAAGAAAACGGCACTCACATAATATTGTGCTTATTGTTTTCTATTATTATTTGTTCTATCTTCACGGCTCGAAATTTTCCAACTTTTCCAAGTCGAAAAAACAGCGAAAAGTTGGGAATTTTGTAAAATTGTCATTTCAAAATTTGTGGACTGTTCAGGACTGCCCTCTCACTTGGAAGAAATTAGACTTCTTTGAAGTTTTCAGATAACTCAAAATTTCAAAGTATGGGATCTCCAAGTTATGCATGTTGGGACCAACCTTGTCCTGGTTCTTTCCTTTTTCTTATTACCTCTCCCTTTCTTTTCTTTCATTTTTATTTTTTAAATTTTTATTCGTTTTTCCACTATTATTTTTTCTATATTCATGGCCCAAAATTTCCCAACTTTTTCCAAACTTTTTCCCAAGTTGAAAAAGCAGGGGGGAGGCTCCCCGCGACCCCCCATGGCGACGGCCCTGCATGAACGTTTTCAGTGTGGAAAGATTTCTGGTAATCAGTTCAGTTCTGAATTTCCGTTCAGTTCTGAATTTCCGTCAGGTTCCGTAATATGTCATTTTTCTGAACTGTTGGACTATTCTTAAATTCTGAATGACTTTCTCAATGTTCAATATATAACTGACCCTACTACGAATGACTGACAAAATCATGGAAAAAACTGTCAAATTCTTGGGTAAATCAACATCATTATCTGAAAATTTCACGACTTTTTAATGAAAGATTTGTGAAGGTCATGATTTGAATATTTGGAAAGCAACATTAGGTATTATTCCACTGATTAGTAGTGGTACAAAATATGTTAGTAATGAATTGAAGTGGTTATATTTTTAGGAGCGATCAATTTCTGGAAAAAAAGGTTTTGCATGGCTGTCTATTTATCCATCTCTATCCCGAAACAACTACTTTCATATAAACATTGAATTACGCGAAAGAAAAATACTTTGAAACAAATATATTTAGCGGCAGTTCTATCGCCAAAAACACATGCAGGAATAACTACAGTGAAGAATCCTACACTGACACCTGTCGGATATAATCCAACGCCCTTCGTGGTATTAGCCAGGGGAGTAGGGAGTTGAGACTGGTCTGAACGAATTGCTCTTTTAGATGATGTCGAATATTTTTATATGAACACTGAATTATACAAAAAACAGTATTTTCTATTCAGTTTGTATTCTAAACATTCGTTATGGAACTGAATCAGATATCATTCACAGGATTGCCACACAATATAATTAATAACACTTACATGGAACACTGTCTTCCTCACTGGTGGGCATTCGATGTTTCGGCGTAAGACACTTGCTTTAACGCATCTTCAGCACCAACTTTTTTGAAATTGATTGTTTTCTTCCATCCTTTGAAAAATTCCCACATTTTTTTGTATGAAGATGGAGAAGTAGATAGCCAAAACCTTTCTTTCCCAAAAATGTTACTATTCTTACGCACAATATTTATAATCGCTACAACTTCAGTTTCATTTGAGAAAACTTGTATCTGTACAGGAAAAGCACTTTTTGTACTGATGTCCACAATCTGAACATCAGATTTCAGGGTACTCTTACCCCATCTAGTTTTTAAACTGAATTTTTCATGCGATCTTTAAGCAATACTATATGCCAAGTGATCAACCTGTTACCAAAAGAAATAAGAAATTCAGAATTTTCTGTTTTACGGAAAAGATTCAAACTCCTTCTCTTCGAAAGCCAACTTTAAACATAAACTGCCCAACCCTATACATTTTTCATCATTATGAGACCAAAATAAGTCTCAGTAATGGACGTCTTCTCCAGCATCTTAATATATATTAGCTTAGGTAGAATGTTTTTGAGGTTGAGCGGAAGAACAACTCAGTAGCACATGTGCTGAGTTGAACTTCGCCTTTTGCTATATATCAGCATTCAGCTTTGTAATTTATTTAAATATTTGTATGTAACTACAGCTGAGAAACAATGAAGACAATTATTATTATCATTATCTTCAACAAATCGTGTTTCAATTTATACGAAGAACTGATTAACAACAATCTACATTCTTATATTCAACTGTATGATATTGCTGAAGAAATCCCACCTGTGTGTGTAACATAATTATACAGTCTCTTATGAAAAATCTCCTCGAGACAAAATAGGATAAGAATATTAGTTTTACGAAACTGCCTATTACTGAATATTTATGCCCTGAATTAGTGAATTATTTATCTTCCTCAGTAAGCATGTATACAATTACTATCAAAACAGGAGAGAGAATGTCAATGCATGGGTTCTCCAAAATATTCAGAAAAGAACAACATTTTTACAGTCAGTCAACAAGTGCAAAACATTTACTTTGAGAATAGTTCCGTTTTGAGCTCATCGAGCTGCTTAGTCAGCTCCTTGTCTTTGGTTCGCAAATCTGAACACTTAACCTTTTCCATGATCCCTCTTATGAAACTAGTCGATGAAAAAGTTGATGAAAAGAATCAGGTCATACCATTATGTGGTGGCTTTGGACGAGTCCATATTATTCGATGATAGTGGACTGAAATGCTGGTAACGAACCCTCGATCGGAATATATAGTTCCTCTTGTAGTTTGAGAACCGGCAACTAGTTGATGTATTTTTCCAACACATAAAAAGATGTGTCTATTAATCGCCGTTTGTTTTGAGTATTTCTACACACCGTTGATGCGTGTTTTGCATTTCGAAGAATACAAACTTTCAGATACTGATATATTATCAGAAAAAGAAAAAATACAGTATTTTAATCTCTGATAAATTTTCCTTTCAAATCGGCGGAATGTTGAGAAACATTCGAATGGCTGTCAACAATCTTGTAAAACAACCAAAAAGTTGAAAAATAATTGCAGTCCAAGTACAAGCTGAGTGGTAAAAAGTGACTTTTTTTGTATAATTCATTGTTCATATGAAAGTAGCTGTTTCAAGAGGACCTTTTCTTCCAGTTTGTGCCTAAAAGTTACTTATTTGCATGATCTACACATTTTTGTGAAAAGTTTACTTGGCAATTCATTACTTTTTCCTTCCTCTGATAGTTTTTCTTATTATTTGTATAACAAATAACGAAATAAAGTAATTTATTATTTGCATAAAGATGAAGAATTAGAAATCCAAAACATTTCTTTCCAAATAACGAAATATAGTTATTTATTTTTCGATTATTCATTTGAGAATGGAAAATACAAGTTTACTTTTTTGCATAGTGAATGGCTAATAAAATTTTGGCATCACTCGACGCCATAAAGGAAAATAGCAATAACAATGTAAAATTACCAAAAACCGGATGCATCACATAAACTATCAAAATTCATTCCAGAAAAACTGTTAAATTCCATTTGGAAATTATGTGGCAATTAGTTGTTTCCATCTCGTTATTGATTATGAATGACCAGTTGCATTACGTTTCGGTAAAATGAAAATTAGGCACATTTCAATTTACCATAGGCATTTAACTGTTCGATGAGTGACTCATATATATAAATATAAATACAAATATCCACTCAATATTGAGAAATTTTATTTTCTTCGATTTTAACGAGAGTTTCTGTAGTTCGGTGATCAATAGATATTGTAACGAATTAAAGAATTAACTGTCTTAACCCAAATTTATTTTTAACAATACTTCACTAACACAACTAATTTATACACACCAGTTAGCAACTAACGCTTATGATTTATCTTCACTGTTTGTTAACCTTTCTTTAAACGCACGATTCACTTTCTAGCTACATTCTCCCTCTCTGAGCGAGGAATCGACCTTTAATATTGGTGACGAACATTCTAGAGACATCTAACGGTTTCGGTACTAATCTATTATTTTCGCTGCGGTTCGTCGATCGCATTCCTCTTGCGGTGAGTCATCTGTTTGGTTTGAGATAACGGTCAGGGCCGACTTCAGATTCATTACAATATATTATTCTTCATTACCGTCCTGATAATCGCTCGAATCAAAGCAAAACTTATGTTCTCAACAAAGTCCTTGCTCTCCATTTTTAGAAATAAAATGTCTTGATATCCCCACTTTCTATTTAAGTTGAGGTTTTATCATGTATTGCAACCTCTAGAAGTTTGAGAAAAAACTTACATAATAATAATAATACCATTTCGTCTCTCGCTCTTCAATAAACTTCATGAGCTGTGGTTTCTGGCACAATACGGTCATTGAAATATATGAAAAAATTTAATCTGTGTAATGATTTTTTCCATCCAGTATTTTCGATACCTCCACAAACTTTGTATGAGTTTCATATTAGAAAAGATAAACCCATTTTTATGAGTCAATACCCCAGCTCATCCTTCATTAACACGACTTTTGTTTTTTCATACTTTTCAATCAATTTTCATTAGTTTGTATTTTTTTTTCTCTCTCGAAAGATCGCACGCAGTGTTACTTATAATCCGCGAGAGCCGGAATGGTGGTGGCATATTAAAGTATTTTGAAAACTTCTGGAAGTTACACGAAATTAAAACCTAAAAATTAACATTCGAAACCCTACATCATACAGCGCTGCTTAAACCCACGAAGGTCTAATGAGTGGTCCTCGGCTGAACCACAAATGCATTGCTGGATTACAGTGTCCTTGCTGAACACTCCTAAGGGGAGTAGAAGATAAACCAGGCTTCCCAAGACGGTCAGCTACAGAGCTAAGCTGCACCATCTGGATGCCGGAGAGACGTATATTTACCTCGGGGTAGAACAACGCCGCTCACAAGAGATAACGACAGTGAAGAAGTCTCTCCACGGCAAGTATCTGCACAAACTCCGACAGATCTGGTCATCGAAACTGTCGGGAAAGAACAAAGTCGCTGCTGTGAATATGCTTGCCTTTCGAATCTCACACTACAAGTACTCGTTTCGAGTAGTGAAATGGACTCAAAGGTAAACCAGGCTTCCCAGGACGGTCAGCTGCACTAAGCTGCACCATCTGGATTCCGGAGAGACGTATACTTAGCTCGGAGTGGAACAACGCCGCTTACAAGAGGCAACGACAGTGAAGAAGTCTCTCCACGGCAAGTATCTGCACACACTCCGACAGATCTGGTCATCGGAACGGTCGGGGAGTTTGCATCCCAAATCGCCCATTCTACAGTTGTATTCCCCCCGACAATAGGGAGGCCGTGGACTTTCGAGTTTGAAGTGTCTACATGACAGAATGGTACTGGATGGATGGAACCTGTAGAGTCATTAGGTGTTCGGATCCCCTTCTGTGCATGGTCCTTGACCATGAGAGAGCAGGAATTGGAGCTTTTCCCTTCAGGACAGCTGCCCGAGCACCTGATGAACTGAACGAGCTAATCTCAACTATGTCACCGAGTTGGAATCCGTCCAGGAAAAGGCATAAATGAAGACTGCAGAGATTAATTCAATCATGCAGCAACACAAAGATAAGTCAATGCATGGGGTCTTCTTCAACATCATTGAAGATCTCAGCTTTTCAAAGCGCCTGACCTTCGCCTATGCTGTACTCATTCTTAAAAAAATTAATTTGTCAAGCAACAGGCGCTCATACAAATCGTTCTCATATTTTTCACAGCCATCGTAACAGGGTTTATACTCTGTCAAATCTCAGGATGTTTTTTAAGAGAGGATCCATAAATTAAGGCCCAATACCTCCAGCCTTCGGTAGAGATGTATTATTTTTGTGAAATACCTGTTACTAGTTAAAATGAGTATTTAGCTGTGGTATTTTTAGAAACAAAGTCGCGGTGAAATCGTTCAGGAACTAGATCATGTTGATCTTGGACGAAAAACAATTTTCAGAATATGATTCGTTCTTATTCATTATAGTGTCACAAACTATGTATTAAGAGAAATGGTACAGTAAACATTTCATCCATATTTTCTTTTTCAACTTGACTTTTTCCTGTTGTGGAAAAATTAGTTAGTTATCGATACATTGTAATTATGAAAATTTAAAATTAAGCGAATGAAAAGAACAGAATCCGACTGAATATAACTTATTGTACCGAACGTTTCAGATTATTCTCATGATAAAAATAGCAAATGAAGCGAAAAAGTTTACAAGAGTCCCTATTTCCAATCTTCTGCCAAACAAAAGCATTACTAATGAGCTTATTACTGTTTATTTCACAGAAAGATATAAACTATCTCAATTGTAATCCTATCAAAGATTAGTAGACTGTTTTTATTGAGTTTTTGTTGAATTTAGCAACTGAAAAACATACCCTTGCTGTAATAGTATTTCTTTAACCATTATAGTGTTTGAGTTTCAGTCATGAAACTGTGCAACTATGAATCTTTAAATATCGGTTCGACTCTGCAATTGAAAGATGACTTGGTTGGCACTCCCAAAGAACTGTCTATCATGTTGGTTGTTCAAATGCCATCCTTGTTGACGATAAGGATATCAACAAACTGATTCAATTTTTTAGTACTGTTTTATCAGTGATGCTTTTTTCCATATTAGTTTACTATCGATGTTTACTCTGTTATCACAAATTCAACAAGCAAACTTAATTCATTAAGCTAATATCAAAATCTATTCAGATTTATTGATACAGTGATCTAATGTTTGAAGCACGTTCCGTTATGCTAATATGTGACTAAATACTCAAAATGAGTCTTTCAGGTTCATTGTATAATCGATTTTTGTGCACTAATAGGTGCACTGTTGAAAACTGATTAGAATGTTATTTTCTGAACGAAACGCATTCCAGGAGAATTTTAGGTCGGATGTGTTTTTACAATAACAGTATACTTGGGAAAAAAGATTTGTGGTTTTCTACTTTAAAAAAATGTTTTGAACTTATGCGTAAGATCTAAATGAATGTATGGTGTGTTTTTATAGTATTTTTTTCTCTTTCTTTCACACATGTTTTGTTTTGTGAAGAAGAAGAAAACCAAACTAGACAATATGTTTATGGTATGAGAAGTAATATAGATATGTTTTGGAATGAAAATTAGAAAGATATCAAAAAAAACTGCATCGATTGTTGTTCCATGTCTTGTGGTAGGCTCATTTCGGTTATTATTCATTTCTAGTTCTAATTTATTTTGTAGAAAGTTTACCAAGGATGCAAAATTAACATTGAAATCTCCTGCAAAAATAAGTGGCAACATATGACAGTTTTCTCCCTATTGTTCATTGCCGATTCGACCGTAAATGTGATAAAAGTAACATACGAAACCTAACTCTCTCTCCTTCTACTACACTAACTTAAAGCTTCCTCTCAACTTCCGTCCGCCTCGCCCAATCACACTTTTTGTAACGCTCTCGTCACGCATTCCCCAGCCTACTCCTCAAGTCAATCGCGTGCAGAGAAGTTTCACTTCTAAAAAACTTGATACAAGATAAAAAATAAAGAGGAGTTGCTGATCTTGTTACCAACTTCGAATATAAAAGAAATTTATCTTCATCATATTTCATGATGATATAATGATCGAATGATATTTCATTTGATTCTCTATGAATTAAATTTTCTGGGTAAAGTATTCGATATAGATGATAATTTAGCCAGTGGATTTGATACATTCGAAAGCAGGGAACATTCATGGACGAAGCACTAAAAAAATATGCAAACCGCAAACAGGTGTTTATAGCTCGTTAGCTGTCATCAGTATTGTATAGCCATGTGCAAGGTTAGGTTAGGTTAGGTTGTCACTAATACACGGAGTCATCAACAGAAGTCAGCCGCACTTTGTGATTCTTCCAGTGTTGCCTGATCTTGCACTTGGCTATATCATACTAATGAAAGCTAATAAGCTAGAAATACGTCTCTGCGGTTTGCATATTTCTTGAGTGCTCTCTCTGTCTATGAATTTTCCTTGCTTCTGATTTCATCAAATCCACTTGCTGAATTATCACCTACATCAAATACTGACCCAGATGTCACGAAGGCAACTTAAGTTGCCTTGTGGTGACTTCTGTGATATCTCTAACCCGAGATGACTTGACCGAAACTGACTTCTGGCTTCTTTTGATGACTTCGTGCATTCGTGTTGTTTCTGCAACCAAGTGTTGCATGATGATGCACTTGGCTATGGCTATGGCTATGCCAGTTAATGAGCTAGAATCACATGTTTGCGGTTTGCATATTTTCCTCCATAAATTAGATCAACAAGATCTTCATTAGTAATAACCCTGTCAGTCACTAACAAAGTGACATATGTCGGAGTGTCTGAAAGAAAGATAAATCCTCTAAAAAAAATAATCAAATCTCGTTTCATAACTAATTGAAAGTTCATCTGACGACTGCACGTTTATGAGGTTACCTAACGGATAGATACGTAATGTTGTCTGGATGATGTAAGGAAATGGATAATTTTAAAGGACACTGAAAGGGTGAATTCTTGGAATTTAGTAATTTAAAGTTGATGAGTTATGAACATAAAGGGTATTGTGTATTTAGCATTTACTACTACCAATTCATGTTTATATATTTAATAGAATATTGATGAGATTCAAAAAGAATTTGTTTTAATGAAACTGAGAACAGAAAAATATGGGTTTTCACTGAGATGGTTTTGTCAATAATTCTGAATTCTATTCGTGGGAATAAGAGCCACTCGTTTCTCTCTTCGAAGTTGAATTTGATACTTTCATCAAGTGGCAGGAGGTGCTGCGTGATTTTTTTAATTTTTTCATCATCATAACGATCAGCAAATTTATTGAAACCCTCAAGGTTTCTTTGAACTCCTTCAGGGATTATATGCAGGGGCCGCAGTTTATTCTAGTTAGTGAATCCTCCTTCTGGAAATTTAAAACTTGCCCGGAAGGTTCCAGATGGATGGGAAGTGAGATGGAGTTTCCTTTATTTTTTTCTTTCTATCCACCTTTTTTTAGCTATTTGAAAGCTGCCAGACGTGAACACTTATTGCGTCCCGCTTGCACCCCCCCATTTTTTCGTGGCATTCTGATTTCCTGTACGTCTACGATGTCTAATCTCGGAAGGAGAAACCTCTTTCCAAAGTTCAGACGTACATGATGGGGCTAGAACCATCATTTTTTCCTGAAGCATTGCCCTGATGATTCACGCACATGTTATTCTTCCACAAATATTTCATTTTACTCACTTAACGAGTGTCGCTAGAACTTCTTCAGTCACAGTGTGTTCTGCAGGAGCCCAATTCACATATAAACATCCGTTTTTGGAGTTGAAGAACATCCTGGACGTGCGTTTTCGTTGATATTTTCTTGCCCTCCTGGTTTACATCATTCAAAAACCCGTATACGTGACATACCTGTTGTAGAAGAGAATAGGTCTCAGTTTCCCTAAGAATATAATGGTTCTCGATTGGCGAGAGGTCTGGGGAGTATGGTGGATGAGGCAGAGTTTTGACGCTCAATTCGATTAACTTTCTGACGGTGACTCGTGAAACGGTTGTAGAAATTTATAGTAAATCACACAAGCCGCTGACCACTTCTGGTAGTCAGTTACCTGTTTCTAGCTAACGTCCTGAATGTCTTCTGCTGTTTTAGATGATCAATTTTTATTCACACGTGACGATCCGATCTAAAAAAGGATTGTTTTGGTTGCACAGAATCAAATAAGAACATACCTCAGAACGTGACAATTTCTGCTTATCATTCAAATCATGAGGCACTCGCTTTTCGGTTTTTTAAATCTTTCCAATACGTTTTAAACGATAAAAAACTGTATCGGAGCTGACGCCCAGTTCTTTCGCCATCTCAGGAAGCGTTTGTGATGGGTCAGTGTCTACCAGGGTCCGCGAATACTCATCCTAGGCTATTGTGGGTCGATCACTTCGTGGCTAATCTGCTATGCGAAAACCTTCGGAAAAAATGTTGCAAATCAACGTGGAACAGTGCGTTCATCAATAACACTATCATTGCCAAATGCCGGGGCTGTTTGTTGCCGTGCCCGGGTCTTGAAAAGTGTAATAAACTGCACATATGAAATTGTAGCCCGACGTAACATGGGAAGAAATTTAAAAAGCGATGGAAAATATTCGTTAAAATTTGGAAATACTGACTTTTTAAAAATATTATCAAGGTATCTCTGTATCTGTAGAGTGAGTGTAAGCCTACAGCACTTGGGTCACAAGTGATCCATTGTACATCCTCCCGAGGAGTTGTGCTCCTAGGTAATCGTCCACCTTGTCCTTTCCAGAAAGTTGGACAGGTCACTGGGAGACATCTCCTTTATATGGGCAAGACCAAGACTCGCTAAACACACACTCTCTTATTGACGATAACTCCGGGCACACATTGGAGATGCCTCACAGTCTCATCTTCCTGTTTACCTATCCTGCAGAAAGGTGTGCACTGGTCCCAGATTATAGAGGTGTTTTCTTAGTTGACACTGGCCAGTCAGAAATCCTACTGTTGAGCGTAGATTTTTCTTGGTCATCGCCAGATATTTCTTCGGCACCAGCTTCTCAGGGTCGCCCAGGGTGATCCTAGCAAGATTCCATCCTTTGATTCCATCCCATCTCTTTAGGGATTGTGCATGGGTGTGAAGTTTGGTTAGTTCTGCAATTGTCGAAGTCATCGGGCCGTGGGTGCCACTGGGTCCTAAAATTCTTAGTCCAGTCGCTTCCTTGGCTAAAGAGTTGGCAATGCTATTACCTTTACTCATGTCGTGGCCTTTGACTCACTTCAGGATAATGAAATTATCTACCGAGGGTAGGTGATCAAGGTATCCAAAACAATCACTGTTCCCAGTCCCAGTCACTAACCAAGTTGGCGTCAGAGGTTTTAGTTTTACCTTTTATTATGATCAAGGTAGTTGAGAGATCATCGCTTCAGCTTATTACAAAATTGAAACTGTAACATTTTGAACGTTCATATCAAAATATCGTAATACCATGAAAACAGAATATAAATAATAATGAAATTCTTGAAATTGCAATACTTTGAATAACGTTGGTCCAACTGACTGAGCTAGTGTCATCCAACCGGCTGTAATGTGGAGGGGGCATGTCAAGCGACCTAGGCAATATGGCGTTCGATTTTGAGGATCGCACCGTTTGGCTCGCAGAAAGCCAGTTCCGTTATTTATATTTTATCGATGGAAGTATCGTCAGCGGATTTTTCACAATATATGGTTTTCCAAACATTTTCTACTGCTCCAAAGCACTAGTCGATACAAAATAAGTTAAATGATAACGTCTTGAAACTCACGTCCTAACATTGAGGCTGTTTTTCGTCGATATTGTGTTCATAGAATAAAAATCGACGATAAATATTAGGGAATTCATATATAGCTCATTAAATTTTCATATACAAAAAAATAAGCTAATTAGGAAGAATAGTAGGAATGTTGTTAAATTTCCTCACATCGTGATGGAGAGTTTTTCTCAAAAATATGTGATTGTTGGCGAAAAAATTTATTGAATTATTACAACATGTTGCCAGCATTAATTCTTCATCTATTTATCATTTTAATCAAAAGATAGTTCTTGAGAAATATGTTTCAAGTTCAAGACTGAAATAGCAAAAAATATGAAAGAAAACATTGGATCGTTTTGCGATTCATCTAAGCGAAACACTATTCGTAGCAGCCTCACGAACACCAGGCCACCAAACGCGGACTGCGATTCCAAGAATTGCATTTACCGGATACGCTGTGAGTGCGGAATATTGGTGAAACTAAGAGGTAATTGAAAGTTCACGATGCCAAACTGAGATCAAATCAATCAAATCAAATCAAAATATACTTTATTGTCCGAAGATTTGCATCTTATTGGCAAAGTCTAAGAAATACAATATTAATAGGTATAAAAAAAGTACTAAAAAAGTATAAATGCAGATATAAAAAAGTTCCAAAAATGTATGACTGTAAATATAAAAAAAGTTCTAAAAATGTATAGATAAAATACCACCACGTATAGAGTAATAGTACAAAGAATAAATTGCTAATATATTGTTAAAAGGATTCGCTAAAATACTCTTCCAAACTATAATAGGGTCTATCTACAAGTAGGTTCTTCACCGCCTTTTTAAAATTACTATTACTTAGAAAAGGCAGGTCTCATTTCCAGTGGTAAATGATTGAACAACTTACCACCATTATAATATATGGAATCCTTGATTACATTCGAAGTTGGGAAGGAAAGTCTAAAGGTATAATTGCTATTGCGAGCAGCATAAGGAGTAGAAGTAAAGCTGAACTTCGATTTATGTTTGTAGATAAGGCAAATCGTCTTTAAGATAGAAAGTGCGATGACTGTTAACATTTTATTGGCAGTGAATAAATTCCTTCACGATTCTCTGGGTTTGACTTTACAGAGACATCTTAGTGCCCTCTTCTATAATATCAATACAAAAGAGAGAAGGGATGAGTTGCATGCTTCCCAAAAAGGTATTCCACAAAGTAGACGAGACTCAATAAGTGCATGGTAAACGGTTTTTGCGATATGGAAACTCACTCATTTGAAACCACTCTAACTGCATAACATCCGAAGGAGATCTTATCTTCAGTTGTTTAAGATGTTTATCAAATTTCAGCCAGTTATCAATGAATACACCGAGAAACTTTATGTTCAATTCATTTTTTAATATGACAGCGTCAATTGAAATTTCATCAAGCGAACATTTGAATGATATTATATTCGTTTTGGACGCATTGAGAGAGTAAATTTGCATCGCACCAGCTCTTCGCCTTCTTCAAGTCGGATGATACCATTTTATTTAGCTCCATTGAGTTTTTTCTTTCCATAATATTGTAGTATCATCCGCAAATAGTGTGAAACTACCAGATATATTAATCATAGATATGTCATTCATATATAACAGAAACATAATAGGGCCTAACACAGAACCCTGTGGTATTCAATGGCCCTATTCTCCGAGAGTTCCGTTGTCCTCACCATTTGACTCTGACCTGAAAGGTACGATTCGAACCAAGTGTTCGTTACACCTCTACATCCGTATTCATTTCAGAGTAAATTTCATATAAAAAAGAGAATAAAGCATCATTTGTATCTTTTTCCGCCTGAAACCCGAACTGGTTTATGCTTTTAATACAGTGCAGTTTCAAGAATTCATCTAAACGTACTTTGACTAATTTCTCAATAATTTTTTCCAAAGTCGGTATTAAGGAAATAGGACGCAGATTGGAGGGATTATCTAAATCACCATCTTTATGTATTGGAATGACAACGGAAGTTTTCAGGGAAGAAGGAAATTAACCAGTTCTGAATGAGGTATTAATAAGGGCGACCAAAGTTTGTAGAGCATTGAGTGGTAAATTCAAAAGAATCTTAACGGAAATATCATTATATCCGGTCGTGTTTTTTTGTTTTTAATGGCATGACATTACACAGGGAGGAACACTGGTTCAGGAGGAAATTCAAAGACGCCGCAAACATGCTGTCCAACAATGTATCTGTAACTGTAGAATAGGGAGGGTGAATGTCCTACCAGGTCATCGATCCTGTCTTTTCCAGGAAGGTGGACAGGTCACTGGGAGACATCTCTTTTATATCGGCAGGTGTAGGCCAAGACTTGCCGAACACACACTCTCTTATTGACGATAACTTCGGGCACTCGCATAGGAGATGCCTCACATTTTTTCATCTTCCTGTTCACACATCCTGCATAGAGGTGTGTCCACTAGCTTCATATTATGGAGGTGTTTCCTTAGTTGACAATAGCCAGTCAGACATCCTACTGTTGTTAGGGATTGAGCACGGGTGTAACATTTGCTCAGTTCCGCAACTGTCGAAGTTATCAGGCCGTAGGTGCCCTGTCCAACAATGTATTCAGCCAAGCTAGCGTAGAGATACGCAACATATAGAAACCCATAATTATGCGAAAAATGGCAAACTCCCGCCAAACGGTAATCGCCCGCTGAATAGGTAAAGCGAAAAGAGGATATAAGTGAAAGTACTAGAATGACCCTCAATAGGACTCTCTCGGAGGAAATAGTCTATTCATCACCCAAAGACTATTGTGGGTACAAACAATCGAATCGTCGTGAAGCAACTTGGCTTGGAATCTCTTAATTTTTCATTTTTTGTTCAACTGTCCTATTTTTAACTTATATTTCATTTCACTGTAATTTAATTTCAAGGTTTTTTGTTTAATATAATTGTTATTTCAAGCTATTTTTAAAAATTTTTCATTTGCATTAGTTCTTTTAGGGATTTTAACTCATTTTATGTAATATTAGACAATGGAAGTCCGAACTAATGAAATTCATCATGAAACATTGTCAATCACCTTCAAATAAACGGATAGTATTGTTTTTATTTTTCAATTTGCAATTCAACATTTCATACTTCTTATTTTATTTTTTTGTGAATAGCTTTGATTCGGAAGAATTTATACACACGTTAAAAGGTAAGACCTCGTTAGTCCTTAGCTCGCACAAGTTTCGACTTCTAAGGGTTGTCGTTCTTAGGGGTGCGACAGCTGGTTAACGGAAAAAACAGACAAATACCATGTGACAACGAAATCATTGTACACGACACCATTCAGTCATTTCTGTGAAATTTGAAAGGTTCATATATTTCTTTGGAGCCAATATTTCTAACGAAGAAACAATTCAGAACCTATTTCGGTTCAAAGGTAAATGATGATGACAGCCGTCTTGGGTTCTTGCAGGTTGAAGCTTGGCTCCCCTATTGATGTTTGTCAGTGGGACAAATGGGTCATGACTGATTGTAAGAATGTATTCGTTGGAATGACATGAAAGTCCGCGGACATCAGTGTCGCCTTTCGCGATGTACCCCTACCTAGCTGGGGTGAGATGGATGAAAAAGTTGTTCATTTTTTAACGGAGGACATAGGGGCCTCATTCGACAGAGTGTCGGGGCTTTGTATATAATAATAATAATAATGGTTTTTATTGATAGAATAATAAGCAGTACAGGTTCTATCAAAGGGCAGGATTCAATACACGGCACA
>WOGP01002667.1:0-16346 GCA_015342065.1 Leptinotarsa undecemlineata | reverse complement strand
CGAACAAACTGGTCATGTAACAAACTGCTACGCTCTCATTGGCTAGTGTAAGAATTGAATAGTGTAAGAATCGGTGCTGCTGCTCTACTGAGACAGGATAAATTTTACTCATTTTGTTCATTTTCTGAATGGTTTTTCAAATGCTCTATTTTTATATGTCACAGAAACCAGACTGAGGCGGTAATACAAATCATAATTTCAAACACCCATTGTATCCAGCAGTTTAAATTAGGTGAAGCAACTTCGTGAACTCTGTCAGAAAAAAGTTATGAACAAAGCCATGTGTATTAAAATTTAATACACATTTCTTCACATTTAATGTGAAGAAACTTTTCATCCTGCATATCTCAGGCAGGCTAATTAGTCTAGAAAAGGGGTTTATAAGCATGTGGAGGGAAATCAAAACCTGGTTAAAGAAAGAAGCAAAAGTGATCTAGTCTACATTGAGGAAATATTCCTCAAAGAAGAAAAAACTTATGAGAGAAAAAAGCAGGATAGGGAAACAATTATAAAGGACGAAAATATTGTAATCTCATTAATGAATGATGAAATCGCATTTCTAGAGAAGATATATTGGCACAATATAACTACAATAATCGTCACAAAACTACATCTGAAGAAAAAAATGGCAGACAAGTTGCACAAAAAAACTTATCAGAAAACGGCGAGGCTGAGAAAACCAAACATATCAAGCAAATCCTTATTTGCCTTGGTTGCTTAAGAAAGCTATCGTACAGCGAAACATGTGTCGCGGTTTTTGTAAAACACTTTATAGTGAAAATCATACAATGACCTGTAATAATTAGTTTTTTTCTTATAAATGAATAAGAGGTAATAAACAGTAGAAAACACAAAATTCCCGATTACAGGTTTCTCGAAATGAATCAGACTGCACCAAAAATACTACAGATTGAAACAGGACAAAAAATTAACGAAGTTATTATTGACAAAAATACAACGAAGAAAACCAGCATGATTGCCCAGTAGTCACATGAAGGAAAAAGACACTACACCGGAAGTGGTAATAAAAATTAGGAATTTTCTGGGAAACAAAAAAATAAGAACAAAATGATATACATCACGGGTTCCAGATACGATTAAGGAAGATAGCATAGAGAAATATATTGAAAATGAAACGAAGACAGAAAATGTGCACCTCAAAATACCTATAAACAAAAACCATACGGAAGGATAACCAGCCTTTCATAATTGGAGTAAATCCTAACCTAAAAGGACTTGTCAACGCGCCTAACTCCTGGCCCAGGAATATAATATATAATAAATTCAACTTCAAGCTAGGGCAACACTTTCTAGATGGGGCAACCAAAAAAAAAGGAGAATCGAGCAAACCAATAGAGGTCTTTTTTATAACTTATAACAGGAAGATTAACTTACTCCCCAATCACTACTGAATGGTGGTGCATTCAGTCTAGTTCCTTTTAACATTTAGGGACTTTCAGCTAAATGTGATGACCTTAACATGCTACTGACGATACACAATGTGAAAATAGATTGCATTGACGAGCACTGGCTCACGGAAGATGAACTGAAGACAACTGTAATTAAAAACTACAAACTCATCTCATATTTTTCTAGGAAACCACATCGGAGAGGAGGTTGTATGTATATTTGCTAACGATGAAGTAAACCTTGAACTAATTGCTTATAAAAGTAGCGTAGAGGAAGAGTTTGGCACTCTAATCGTGATTTCGCATTATCAAAATTTTCGAGATTTTAAAACTGAGCAAACATCGTCTTTTGTTTCCCACCGCATCAAGCGTTTGACAATATTTCCATTGATAACGTAGTAGTTTCTGTACGGCGCCATTTTGAAAATAAATGACCACTTATGTTGTATTGTTTCATATTCTTTCAAATGGTCTAAAAATATACAGGGTTATATTTGAAATTGTTGACTTGGGTTCATTTCCAATTAAATCGAAATAGGTTTTAATTTTTTTTTTAACAGAACTATCAGAACCAATGAACTGTACCATCCTTCTTTCCTTCCGAATCCTAAATTTGTTATCCCAGAAATCTTCTAATATGTAAAAATGAATTGCTGTTCGTTAGTCTCGCTAAAACTCGAGAACGGCTGAACCGCTTTGGCTAATTTTGGTTTTGAATGATTTCTGTTCACGGAAGGTTTAAAAGGTGAGTATATACGAAAAAACAAAAAAGAAAGATAATAATAATAAAAAAATTCAAGAACGGCTGATCCAATTTTTATATTTTTTGTAGTTTTGGATTTTTTTCGTAGGGCGTATGATAATAAGTATGGAAATATGATATTGTATCAATTAAAATAATAATAATTATTATAATGATTTTTGTGTTCGTAGGGAATAGGATAATGAGAATCAGTATATCTACTGCACACATTGATATTATATCAATAAAATAAAAATAATAGTAGTGATGATAATAATAATAAAAAGAACTCAAGAACGGTTGGCTGAATCAATTTTTATGATTTTTTTGGTTTTGGATGTATCTTTCTCAGGAATAGGATAATAAGTACCAGTATATGATATTTCATCAATAAAAAAATAATAACAATAAAAGAACTCAAGAATGACTGGACCAATTTTTATGATTTTTGTGTTTTTGAACTTGTCTTCGTCGTAAATATGGAAATAAGTACCAGTGTATGATATCCTATAAAGTCGTCAGGAGTTCGGATCCCCTTCTCTACATGGTCCGTGACCATGAGAGAGTAGGTATTGGAGCATTTCTCTTTAGGGCAGCTGCCCGAGCCGCTGATGAACTCTGTATAGTTTTCGACACCGAACGAGGTGACCACAACTCTGTCACCGAGTTGGAACCTGTTCAGCAAAAAGCTCAGATAAAAGCTCAGATAAAAGCCGCAGAGATCACCTTACTTCTGAGGAAACACAAGGATAAGCCAATGCATGGGGTCTTCTTCAATAATATCGGAGACCTTGGCTTATCAAAGCGCCTGAATTTCGCTTTTCTCAGGTCGAATGGACTGAAGTCGGAAACTGAGGGGTTCATCATGGCTTGCCAGGATGGTGTCTTCAACACCTTAGTCTACCGCAGTCGCGTGAAGGGTGTAGAGGTTCCTGACACAAGGTGCAGGGCCTGCCGCGAGGCAGAGGAGGAAAAACGGACTAAATATCGAGATTTTCTCTTCGAACTCCGCAGACTCTATCCAGATCACTCTGTCAAGATGTTTGTTCTGATTATTGGAGTCGTTGGTGGAATGATGTCCTCTCTACTCTCGAATCTTAAAATCATACCGGCTTGCCGCACCAAGGCAGAAATCTTAGTCGCACAGATGCAGAAGACTGTCATTCTTGGCTCAGGGCACATGATTCTCGGTCCCAATGATCACTTATCCCACGGTGTGAGGAGTGGTCATTGGCTGATAATGTTGGCGCGCCCTCCCGAATGCATCGGGGCTTCGGGGGATAGGGCCTGACCAGCGCACACTACGGTAAAAAAAAAACAAAAAAACTCAAGAACGGCTGGATCACGTTTTATGATGTTTGTGGTTTTTTATTTGTCTTCGTATTTTTGTATTTATGAATTTGTCTTCATCAGGAATAGGATAATGTATATTGAAATATGATATGTTATCAACAAAAATAGTAATCATAATAATGAAAGAACTCAAGACCGACTGGATTTGTCTTCATTGAGAATATATGATAATTAATATTGAAATAGATTTCATCAATAAAAAATGTATCATCAATTAAAATAATAATATTAATAATAAAAGAGGCAAAATATTAGTAAAAATAGTGACGTGTTATAAGAAAACGCAACCGACAGCTGACATGTATATCACAGGGTGCTTTGTTGAAGAGTGGACTCTTCCTACCAATTACCATTCATTTTATTATATATCAATACCATTCATTTTATTATACTTGATTTTGTATCAATTTTGAAATCCTAAATCCGCTCATTCATTGACGAAACGAAGTTCGTCGGGTCCGCTAGTAACTGAATGGTTCTGTCACAATGACTTCGTGGTCACTCGGCATGATTTGTCCGTTTTTGTATGCCAAATAAGGACAGCTATGAAAATGAAATACTGGCCGTGATATTCGCTGATAATGTGACTTTCCATAGACGAACGAAATTTTAAAATTGTCTATGAAGTTTTTCAGTTCAAATATCTTTTCTTTATATTAATTGCTACAAAAGCATAACTTTTTCAGTCTCGAAAAAAGACGTGAATATTGTAGTGTGGTACTGTGACAAAATTATCAAAATCATATTTGACTGCCCAACATTTAGCCCAACAAAAGTTTAATATTTGCATTCCTAGAATATGTTCCAGACACCCGAGTACTTTCTATATAAAAACATCTCGCACAAATGTTCTGGAGAATTATCCGATCCATACCATGTGTAAAGAGACAACTCTGTTAAGGATAATTTAGATATATTTAATTGCAAATTGTCAGATATAAAATCTCACTTCCTAAAATAATTGTTTTGTCACCTATTATAAATTTAAAATGTGTAGTCTTTATAGTCATTTGTTTGTAAGTATTGTTTGTAGTGTTTGTAGACTTTACAGTGACTTGACTCAAAACTTTCATCTTGGTCCAATGATATTTATTAGAAACTCCCATTTAATTTTTTTATTCATTTTTTCTAGCCTGGACAAGATTGTGATGAAAACTGAAGAAAATTCATATTTTGAATCCATAACTTTTTTTCACAATCTCTCGGAGAAGTTTCAACAATGATGGCATCTTGCAGAAATAAATACGACAAAAATCTTGCAAATTACAGAAACAGTACCTAACTATTTCTAACATTACTGAAGATAATTAATCATTTTCCATTGTAGTTTCCGTATTCTGCACGAATTCTATTCAAATTACTGCGAAATGAGATACTCAATTTCGAATAACAAACAAACAAATAATCTAATACTATAATAGCCAAGTTGTCTCGTCGAAGTTTCCAGAAACTTTCTCGTCAAATGGTTGATATTTGAGTGAATGTAGGGATTACGAGTCCCCAGGGAAGAATATTGTGGTGACGTCCCATCCACTTAAGAAGGAGAAACTTCCTTGTTTGAATTTTACTTAAGTTAGCTGAAACGGCAGGTCCTGTCGCAACATTATGATATATTGCGGAAGAAAGCAATCCATTCAATGTGAACAGGTGGGTGTCACACAAAGGCTGAAAGGGTAATATTCGTAGAAAACTTTCTTTTCCATCCAAAACAGGTGTAGTTTTCAAATTTATCGATTATCATCTATGAAGTATATACTAGGTGACCGAATAAAACAGCCACTTGAAATACTACAAATATATTACTTTAGGGAAAGAAATGTTTTGACTTTCTACTTCTCCATCTCGATACAAAAAATGACAAGGGGAATCTTCTAAGAAAAAGGAAGGAAGCAATTATTTTAAAAAATTAACTCTATACAAAGATGTGTAGATCTTGCAAAGAACTAACATAACATCTTACACAAGATGAGGGACTGCCAATGGAATCGCCACTTTAACTAGTCATAGCCAACATATATTTAGAGTGATTTGAAACTCTGGCCATTGAGAAGCCTACAAGAAACCTCGAGTCTGGTTGAGATATGTTGACAACACCTTCATAATATGGAACCATGGGGATAGTGACCTAGACAACTTCCTGAAACACACTAACAGCGTCAGACCCTCCATCACTTTCACAATGGAGTAGGAAATCCACAACGAATTGCCATTCTTAGAAGTATTGGTTAAGAGAACCGACACTAGTGGGAAACATCTGTATACCGAAAAACCCACTCACACGGGACAGTATCTGAATCACGAATCCAACCACCATCAATAGACTAAAAGAGGAATCATCAAGACTCTATCAGACAGTGCTATCGGGCTCTGTAATTCGAAGGAAAGTCTCGAGAAGTAACTAGACATCATCAAAATGATCTTCAACGGAATGGCTACTATGATGTCCTACAATAATTAATTTCGTTACGTCAATCGTGATGAATTGACGGAAACGGCAGAGTAAGAAGAGTGGTAAATTGGGCTTTTCAATGAGTTTGGGATGTCCAGTGTAATTTCTACTAATTTATTCTTCGATAATTGTTTAAATATGTTGAAGCAAATTCCGTATTCTTAAAAAGCTATGGATGATTATATATTATAAGCAAATAATGAGATTTCCGTTCCAAAATATTTTGAGTTATGGACTCTCAACCACAAAAACACTAATAGGTTAGAGTAGGTGTGGCAAAGTATAAGAGGCCGGATTTGCATGCACCCGTTTTACAACAATAATTATTATTCTGGGGGTCGATTCAAAGTGAATCTGAACTATGTGGAGTGTTTGAAAGGATGAAAATGTGTTGACAAAACTAGTAAACTAGTGAAAATTTCACATTATACCAGTACCATATTGATGTCATGATTAATAAACATTATTTTCTGGTAATCGAAATTTCGGAATATATTGTTATTAGCTTTTCACGTAATGGATGCATATGTCTTGAATTGTAATTTTTGAAACCACGCTAACTTGCATCAGGGTTATTTTGATTGGACTGTTTTATACTAGCGTAATTAAAAAACTCACTTATCTGAAGAAAAGGAGAGCTGGGATCAAATCCCAGTTGAATCACATTTTTCCAATTAAATTTTTCTTTCATTCATATCGCAAATCTACTATTTCATAACTATTTAACAGACCATAAAACTTTTCCTTGCTGCATATTGTATGAATAACAATAAACAGAACCTCTTCTGAGATGAATTTATTTCAAAACAGCTGCTCGGAAAGCTGAATCAATAGGTGGAGAAGTCATGTAGGGCTAAGAAAAATCAATTTCATTATATTCTTGCCAGTAACGATTAACTCTCATACATATTTAAAGTATCTGTATTTGAGTGACAGTAGTAGAATTAAATAAGGTTATTTTCATTTTTTCTAATCATATTTTGCTCAATATACAAAATTCATAATGAAATAAATAATATATAAATATAATAACGTATATATAACTTATATTATATAATATAATAATTTTGCAATCAAATAAATATGACTTCTCTGAACAAAAGATCAGAAACAAAAAGTTGTTTCAATTGTTTTGTGTTGGATCCTTCTTGTGTTATATGGATTTGTGATAGGTTGTAGCTTACTTCTGTTTTTGAATAAATATTGAAGTAAATTGTATATGTACATACAATTGACTTACATCTAAAATTATGGATTCTTCAAAGAGATCGTTAGATGGATAAGTGCTTGTTTTACCATAAATAATTGTTGAAATTTTTTTTGAAGTACTTCAACTTTGTTCAAATGGCAAGAAGCAATACCACCCCATCCTAGAATTGCATATTGTAGGCGTGATTGTACCAGAGCGCAATGAACTATTTCCAGCTGGGATAGGCTTAGAAAAGTTTTCAAGTATTTAAAATTATACAATAGTGTTCTATGGGTAATCCCATTTCAAGTGTGAATCTATGATGACACTAAGATATTTGATATGCATCAAAAGGGTATGAAGACAGTTTTATCGAAATTAATTGTAAGCAGTTCATGGCACAAAATATTGAATAACTTCCTAAGTTCGGTTTTGGTTGTACTTTTAAGGTCAGTCCAGTTATGCGCGGCATAAAGTATAAAATCATCATCAGCGTAACTGAAAAGTTTCCCCCTTCAATTTAAATATTCAGTAAGTTATTTATATACAGTGAAAACAATATAGGACCTTATATAGTGCCTTGTGGAACCCCACACATATTATTGAAATTAGTCTACAAATATTTATTACTACGTCCAGTGACTAAGTTAACAATTCGGCTAGCTAGTTATGAAAAATTCAATTGATAAACAAAAAAATTAGCACAGTAAAAAAACTAACACAGGAGCATCATAAAGCAAACGACAAAAAATGGACTACAAATAGAAATGAATAATATTTCAATTAGTATATTTTGTGTTTCAAAACAATTCACGTGGCATATTTTATAACCTGCTGTTCAGCGAATTCTTTGGAAATTTGGACAAGCAGAATCTTTGCTTGAAATGTATTTGCATGATAACCATGAATGAGAGAGATTTCTTGTGGATTCCAATTAGAACGTGAAACAGATATTACGAAGGAAATAACATAAAAGTATTAAGCAATATAATACGAAGCTTCTGAACAAGAAAAACTGCTATAGGCTCATTACAGCTAATTTAAAAAATAATAATGATAATAATATTATATCAACAAAAAATCAGTCTAAATTTCATCAAGACAAGGTAACTATTATTTAAGAATCACAATTCCTGCTTACTATAAAATAAATATTGATGCAATTGGAGTATCTAAAGAATTTCAATTTTCGCATGGAATATCTGAACATTCCCATCTAGTTGATAGGAAAAACAGGCCTGACATTTTCAAACTAGGCTTCAATAATTTTACTTGGCATGAAATTTTCCCAGTTCAACTGTGAAATTGGACAACCTCTTCTGAGAAATGAAACCGAAGTAGGAACATTTCTCGGAAAATGTCATACCAATTCGAATTCTCAACATTCTCAACTGTCATTCAATTTTGAAAGATCTTGAATTGACGTGCGACTATTGGGTGCGATATTTAGGTGTTTTATATAGAAATTGAGAAAGGAAAGAGATATGGTTTCCGAAACATTATCCAAGGGAAGTGTATTTCAAATTCATATGTTTTGGTTTTTTTTAAAGTAAATACTTTAGTGTAAATTTATGTGTTTCTTACAAGTTGAATAAATCTTTATCTGAAGGTTACTTAAACGCCGTATCAATTCTGGGTAAATTTGATAACTTGTTTTTCTTGATTCATTTTAAATTTCAGGCAGTAAATACTCATAATCGCTAAGAATAAGTGAGAAATATATCTAGACACACCAACAAAAAAATAAGTGATATTTTTTTCACAAAAACCGATGATCAATACTAATGGTTCGTCTTAGTCTTAGTTCTAAATATGTCGTTCACAAGCTCGCATATCGTCGGTCACCGTTGAAAAATACTTATTCGACTGACTGCGTCAGATCAACAGCACTGATCAAAGGTCCTTTGTACCTATTTAGTACAATAAACCTAAATTTTGTGGCTTTCATCTCTTTACCTACTTTTCTCAAAGATCAAAATTAAAGTATTTGGTTATATTTCAGATAATTTCCAAGTCTGCCTTTATGTGGAAAAAACCTTGAAAACGTCTATTATTACAGTAACTTACTTCAGAGACGACGATAAGAATTTGTGATCGACAATTTATAGATGAGTGTTATCAATTAGGAAAAAACTTGAAAGGTTCACATACGATGCAATTTGTTGTACTAATAATTGTTCTATCACGGTTGGTACAACCGTTCAAACGATGAATCCAACGTGTGTGGTGTTGAAGTTCAACTAGTCGTACGAAGCGGTTTAGTCTTTCTTGACTATTCTATTCCGTAATTGGCACCCGTGCTAACTCTAAATAATTTTTGAACGATTCGTCTTCCATTCGTAGATAAACCCTGAGTTATAAATTCTCTGATGTGCAGTTTCTTCAGTAAATTCATATGTGAATACATATGTCTTGATAGTAACAATTTTTACACTTTTTTGTCTTCACCACTATAAAAAACTGAATGTGAAGCTAATCGATTTAAATGTATTTACATCTTTGGGCGAAACATTACTCGATGTGTTTCTACATCGGCCTACAGGCGATACAGTTTATTGAACAACCTATCTGTTATACAATATCTTACAAAGTTTGAACGGAAAATTATAAAGACAAATCTTAGTACGTTTTGCCCACGCACGTGAAAAGATTTCAAGCGTGCACTTTTGTATATTGTTTGTTCATAATGGCATTTGGACTTCCGCTTCCGCAGCGCCCATATCGCGGCCATTCTCATCGACGGGGAAGCGGAACGTTCGATTTGTACATGTTTTCTTGTAGATTTTAATAAATTGTGCCGTCCAAAATACGTGCATTGCAATTTTATATATGTATTGTTGTCCGCCGTGATACGATTAATACCGTACACGTTCATTGCAATAGTTTCATGCATCACTTAAGTAAGACATTCCAAATATCACTGGAAGGGGGATGATCGGAACAACAAAGACTGGCAAATTGATAATCGAATAAACAACCAAATATTATGGTATACATAGCTGCTGTAATAGTAGAGACGCAATTGATACAGAAGAAATATGAACTATTACGTGAAGATATTTGAGTACTGAAATTTGATGAGGATTTTGACTTCGGAGCAGCTTGTTGTATATACAAATTGACTTGTACGACATTTTTTAAGCATGATATACTTCTTTACTACTCGTAGTTGTACGAAAACAACACACACGTTGCAATTATCGTACAAACAGTTGAACCAACCAGAATTATACAACTTGTAACATCTGTGGGGTCTGTAAATTATTCAGACATGTTGGCTTTCCGTATTTCATCTAGTCGTATCCCAAATTTCCGTGGATGTTACGAAGTATTCAACGAACAGCAACAAGGTCGGAGGCACGTTCATGTTAATGTTATGCGTGAGTTGATCCAACATCGCTTTTAAACTCGGTTCACTTTGTTTCATTTGCTCGTGGAAAATCGATAAGTGCCATTCTCGAATTCGCTCCCAATAGGCAGTCCAAGCAACAAAAAACAATGAAACCCTTCCGGCGTGAAATAATAGCGTTTATTCAATTCTGTGACTGTATAATGAAAGTTACCATTTTGCAACGAGTTCCTATTTTGAAATTGAAAATCTGAATAATAGAAAAGAAAAAAGTAATTTTGAATGTGATTAATTTTTGGGAAAACCTTTTATGTTTTTTACTACTTCACTGCTAAGTTGAAATGAGAAAGAGAATGAATATTTCTCTGGATCTGGTAAATGCCTCCTGGAAAACAACTACTTCCTGGGCAATACAAAGATGGACATTGAATTTTATCCGACAGACAGCTATATTTTCGGAGCTGAAATTTTGTATGGAGGTTCGTTTTATGTTGCTTATGTGCAATAAGAAAGTATTTTAAAGAATTCCAACTCGAGCGCTCCCACTGGGAATAATAGGCGTTTACATATGAATATTATATACATACATATGTTACATATGTATCATCACTTTTCATCACTGTTTATCCATAGTGCTATCAGTATGTATGTTAGTTTTATATGGTAGATGTGCAATTATAAAGGATTTTTTAGTTTTCCAACTGGGGCGCCAGCCGCGGGAAAAAAAGGGGAGTTCATAAAATAAAGTTATTTTTTCATCACTGTTTCTCCATACCGGTATATTTTCAGAGGCTGAAATTTTGTATGTAGGTTTGTTTTAATTGTAGATGTGCAATAAGAAAGGATTTTTAAATATTCCAACGGGGGATTTCCCACTGGAGATAAAAGAGGAGCATTTGCATATGAAAATTACCTTTTAATAGTTTAAGTAAACGATATAGTGCAACCTATCTTCCAACAGATCCCCTTTAATAATATAGTTACGCAGCTAACTAATTTCGTTATTCAATAATAATTTCTGAATATATAAAATTCACAATAACTATAAACTTCAAGTAGTTAGTTTTTGGTATAGTAATCTTCAAAATACAAAATGTTATCCATTAAAAACTTTCCTCAAGTGTTTATTCGGTACTTTAATGAGCTGTCGCGAATGACAGGAAGCGTTGTCAAGAACTATTACACTATTCGCATCCGAATTTGGGATCAATGTGTTTTCAAAACATTCCTCGAAAATATTAGCTTCCATGTTCTTGTGATAGTTAACATTGCAGTCCCCAAGTTTTTTCCACATAATTTCAAAGATATCAAAACCCATCCTTTACTTCCTCCGCAATGCACAATGATTAGTCGCGATCCTTTGTTTGCAAGCATGTTAGGCGTACACATTTTCGAACCATCATTCCACCCTTTCGTAATTGTGAGTGTCATACAAAGTTTCATCCAAATAGAAAAGTTGCCGTTGTTCTTGTCTATATTTAATTATTTGTTCACTATTCTTCTGCTTTCCATAACTTCTTGACGTTTGTTTATCATTTTAATCTAAATCCAATTTCTTTATACAATTCTGAAGAGTTTTGTCACAGCAGCTCACGTTATGGCCGGAAGTATTCCATTTCTTCCTTACGATTTCACTTGTTGTTCAGTTGCTTTTCTAACAGTCGTTCGTATATTGTATTTTTCAATGATTTCATTAGGTTTTGATAATACTGTATCACATCGCGTATTGCGTTCTTAAGATTAGTTTTAGACTATTTTACGTATAGTTGAGAAAGGAATTTCGGTCAAATCTGATGTTACTTGTGATAGTTTGTTTCCTTCGAAACCAAACTTGAGATGTAGATTCTTATATACAATGAAACGTACTCCCTATGTTTACCATCGCTATTGGAATCACTACACTGGAAAAAGTCTGCGTTGTTATCATACTCGTTATTACCATCAATACTTGTCCCAGGACGCTACATTATAAACATATAAGAAAAATTATAAACAGATAACAAAAATTTCAAGTAATTATAACTGCACAATATCGAATTTCAACACTCAAATCGCGATCAGTTCCTGAACTGAACAAGACGGCGATAACCATCCCCGCATTCTCCGATTTCTATTCATTTTTATGACCATCGGCCAATCATAAAACTCGGTTATTGAAAATTATCCAATACGAACGGCCAAGTCATTTCTATGTATTAGTGTTCTTGTCCTTTGAGAGTGCCGCCAACTTTAAATATGCACAATATCGTTTACTTTGACATACTACATGGCAAAATATTTTCATTTTTTTAATGTTTTTTTTTGTGAGAGAATGTATTACATTCCAGGTGGTTTTTGATTTATTATCGCTATTTTGTATTGAATTAATGAAGTGTATCGTTTTTGTTTTGTTCAGAAGTAGTCTATATGCTTCCCTGTATTCATTATATATTTTTTTTGAATAGACTATTACCAAGTGCCATTAACTGTAAAGTACTCACTTCGGTTATCAGATTATAATGTTGATTTACCTATCTATGAAATTCAGAACACGAATTTCATCAATGCAAGATGATCTGGTTTCGAAAGAAGCAAAATTATTCAACATAATCAATGAAATCAGTATTTCCAAGAGATAGAAAATTGTCACCGAAACTTCAAAGCATCCCAAAAAACCTCTAGTTGTTCCAACGAAATCAATATTATCTTATGCCACTTGGCAGCGCGTCCGAGCGTTTCGGAAGATTTAGTTAGTCTGACGTATTCACACTGGTTAATCAAAGCCCCTAAAGCGAAGAAGAAACATCTGTACCAACACTTCAAACAGAAAACACAATAAGTCTAATGACTGTACCGAGGAGAGATATATAGGTAATGGAAAAATAAATATTTATGAATGCTGGATGAATTGAAGCAGTTGCATAAGCTGGAGAAGTAGTTGCTTTTGGGCAGGCACTCACCAGATCCTACTGTGTAGGAACGTTAGAAAAGGCGAATGTTTCGATAGTCATTAGACTTATTTTGATTTTATGATAAACTTTCAAAGCAATAAAAAAAATAAAAATTATCCATAAGAACTATGCATAGAAATGAAAACAAATACCTATTATTATTGTGGAGAGTTAAAAAACTCATAAAATGACGGAAATATCGATACTGGAACTGGACCCCAAGGATTCAGGTTATACTCGTTTTTAACTCCTCGTTATAATTTTGATCTGCGTGAATAGGCACCAATGAATACAGAAGCGACGTGGAAGCGCCGTCTCGACAAAGAACTTACTTCAACAGAATATTTACTCCAAAATCTGGTAGAACACACCTTGGTCAGAAAACAAGAGACTCGCAAGAGAAAGAAGTCGTCACAACCAGTGTTACCCCTTCCTTGCGTTAGAACAGTGGTTCTTAACCTTATAGTCATGCGGGACCATTTGACAAAATTTCTATCAGGTCATGGACCGCCAAGTTGGTTAATTAGTTGGTAGTCAATATAAAGTACCTTACGAGAACTACAAATAAATACAGTACATTAGGGTAAATAATTGCAATGGTTGTTCTAATTCATCTATAAATAAAATACGCATATTATTTAATGTCCTTTAATCATTAGGTAAAATCTGTAACTGTAACAAAAATTGCATTATAAATTAATGCGATTTTTGCGATTGCTTATCTTTACTGAATTCTGAATCCTTGGTTCAGTGTTACTTAAACTTAAAAACGCATTTCAGCACTGGCATCCAACCGAATACGGTGTTGTTTTTAATAATCAGAAGCGCCGAAAACAAATATGTCGAAGAAAATAAAGTTAGGTAACGAATAGCAATGTCTTGAAGTTTTGGTAAAGAAATTGCCTTTTGTTATGCTACGGGTGATAACCCGTAGTTATCACCCGAAGACGATTGTGGATACTAACAATCAAAACGTCGTGACGTAACTTGGTTTGGAATCTTTTAATCTTTATTTTTATTTTTTATTTCGGATAATAATATTTTTATTTTTCAGCATTCAGTAATATTTCAATTTTTTATGTTTTGTTTGTAGCTTGTCTGTTATTTCCTTGTAATTTCAGTTTTATTGTTATTTTCGTTCAATCTTTTTATTTTTTTCAGGGATTTCAAACCTATTTATATTATATTAGACAATGGAAGTCCGAACTGATGTAATATAGTCGAATATTGTTTAGAGAAAGGACTATTGATATTTTCCGATTCCGGAGAGGGAGCCTGAAAATCAACTACCAAGCCGAAGGCAGCAGGCGCGCAAAGTAGGGTTACAAATAAGGCAGCAAGCGCGCGTGTTAATAAAAAAATAATTTTTCCAAATAAGAAGTATTACATGTAAAGTGAGTTCGAATTATATCAAGGAGGTTACGTACAGCGCCATTTGCACGCGAATATATCAAGCAATAATGTCGATAATTCTGTCAAATACAGACCTTGAGCTTGAGAGTTACAAACATACATGTGAAGCTAGTCAAAGCGTGTTATGAAGGGAAACACAAATTTCACAAGTTTGATACTTAAGGAATATATCAAAGTGTCTTCCTAAGTAACGATCTTAACAATTCATAGAAAAATTTTATTTTATTGGATACGAATCATATTTTAAACAGCATTTACTCACCTAAAGTTTTTGAACTAGTAATAGGACTAAGAGGATAAAAGTCCCCATGAAGTGGACAGTGAAATCCGATTGTCTGTTCCCTTCTTCGTGCTCTTCGCGTCAAGACACACAGTAGGCAACCAGCCAATAGCATGAAGAATCCGACAACTATACAGGCTGGGCCCAGGACTCTGGAATTGCCCGTGAATGCTATCCGGGCTTCATAGCGATCTGGTTCCTCGTCCTCACCCGGACCTCTATAAGAAGCGGCTGAAAAAATATAGTCCACAATAAAACAGATGCTTTTGTAGGGATCATTGATCATCGTCTCAAATTATAAATGGACTGATCCGTTTGTCTATCCATGTTTACAACATAGACTAAAAATTCTCGGAGCTAATACATAGATGGCGCATATCTTATTGCATTCACCACATTTTCAGTTAGTGCTAATCTTCAAAAGAAAGCTGTTGAAATTTCATTATATTTTACTTAGAAGTTATTGTGCTAACAGTGATACTAGTTTTGTTATTTTCAAAACAATGGATAAAAAAAATTCGTGTTTCAATTTTACACTGATTCTTGATGGAAAAAAACACCGTTTAAGTGAAGCAATGGTTGGAAAAGTGTTACAAGAAACAACAATTAAATCTTAGTGGTAGTAGAACACCGATGATGCAGAATACAGTGGACGTCCAAATGAGGCACTAACAGGAGAAAACAAAAAAATACAAAATAATTTTGAATCATTGAAAAGTAAAGTTACGTAAGTTAGCTGACATTCTGGAGATATCAAGTGAACGCGTTGGCTTCATATTGCATGAGCATTTGAATATTAGAAAGCTCTGTTCAAAGTGGGTGCCATGCGAGCTCGTTCTTGACCAAAAACAAGAATGTCTAGATGATTCTGAGCAGTGTTTGGCCATGTTTAATGACAACAAACTGGAATTTTTGCGTCGATATGTGACAATGAATGGAACTTGGATTCATGACTTCACTCCGGAATCAAAACGATCGTCTTCTGAGTGGAAAGTAACTGGTGAACCTGTTCCAAAGCGCCCAAAATATTATCCTCGGTATTTTGGGATGTACATGGTGTAATATTCATGGAATATCTTGAGATGGAAAATACCATCAACAGTGACTATTATCAATCAATCAATGAATCAATCAATGTATTTGCTTATTATCAACACAACATATTTAGCATCGTCAAGGTAGATAAATATAGTACAAAACATACACATTAAAAGGCAAAGCATTAAAACTTG
>WOGP01002666.1:0-16346 GCA_015342065.1 Leptinotarsa undecemlineata | reverse complement strand
TATAACCCCTTCAATACAAAAAATTATCAGTTCCGTTTTCCTGCTTTATTTTTTATAGCATAAAGGTTTTGGTCAATTTCTTTCCCGGACGATATTACTTGAGCCCATTCACCTGTTGTATTCTACACATGTAAAAAGATCTTGCTAATTTTGTATAATTAATGATAATTTAACATGGAATAAACAAATAATGAATAGGGGTGTTTGAAATGAATGTTTTTCTAGTAATCAGTCAACCACAGCAACTAAAACTCGTCGATAACATATTCTTTTAGAAAACTATTTGTATTTAACTCATCAACTAAATGCACAGAACTTTTTTTTAGAAACAAACCAGAAAAAAAAACTCAATCGGAACCACAGTTCACTAGTTTTCAACCCATTATTAGTACTTTCAACGATGATTCACTAAAATTCTTGCAAGAATTTACAACGATATGGCACTAGAGGAAAACAAATCTATTTTGTCACAATGACTTCTTTTTATTCATTCCAGTGTTGCAAAAACCCTTTGTCTTCCTATTTGTTCTTAAATATATATACAGTGATGAAGAATTTTTTAAAGACAGAAAGAAAAAGTAAAATTAGTTGTTTCTCTTCCTCTCAAATATATGTGTCTGAGGTGAAATTTTAAAAACAATTAAATTAAATTCGAGAAGTAGATTTCAAAAGTAGAAGTCATGGTATAACTCATTTGATATGTGAAGCGTCCTTTCATTGCACCGTGCAGATGTTAAGAACTTCTACGAAGACGCAAAGGTGACATGGACCTTCGGTCATTCCACCCGAAGAACAACGAACGGCCGATGAACTTTGTGGAGCTTTTCGACAACCCCGACCGAATACGTGATACTTTTTTAAATTATTGTTATCTGGTAAAATCATGTACATTGTAAAATGCCTGAGGTGTAATTCATTTTGTTCGTTCTTTTATCCTGTATATCACAAGAAACGCCCTCTGAGAAATGAACAAAGACAAATTAGAATTTATTACAGGTATTGCACTCTTGAGAAATATTTTCGTTCTCTCGTCGTTAACTTGCTGTATTTTTGAAGAAAGTTCGATCTATCATGATTTCAAAAGTGAAAAATTAAATCAATAGCCCGAATTATTTGACTCGAAATTTAGCCAAATTTAAATAGAGCTTTTGGGCCAATAATCGGTACTTGAAAATATGTTTTCAAGTAACTTCCATACATAGTTAATTAAACCTTTCACCTATGATTTGATTTTCACTTCGAATTTTGTTGAAGTTCATTTTTTAAATTCACCAAATTTTCTCGAAGCTTGTTTTCCAAATTCTTCGAATTTCCTAGAAATTTATCTTACAACCTGTTCGAATCTTCCAGAAACTTCTCTTCAAGAAATCCATCTAGTTTGCTCATTATCGAACTCAAATCACCACCAGAAACTGGAGTACTGATTTCTTTCCAGAACAATCTAGCTCTCTCTCCTTCAATTCTTGTTTAAATTCGGCAACTTTCAAGTCCACTAGGCGCACTTTTCTCGAACACATATTGTCTCGTATTGTCTATTTTCCAAACTGAATATATCCACTTATTTTAATCGAGGCCGAAACACTTATTTATTTTCAAAGTCAATTTTTCGCGAGAAAAGTCTATGAGTTTATGTTTCCGTAGTCCGGTACCGTCCACTTTGCGAAACACAATGAATCACCAGTCTTTCTGCGCAAAAAAATAAGTCTTATAATAAATGTCTCCGCAATACGAAGATTGTCCACCAGGTGCTCACAGATTTATTTCACAAATCCACTTGTGATCACCAATTTGTGACAAATTAAAGAATTAATTATCCTAAACAAATTTATTTCTAACCATATTTCACTATCAGAAACTAATTTATATTCAACACTCAGCAACTAACGGTTAATTCATTTCCAATATTTGAATTCCTTGTTTAACCACTCGATTCACTTTCTGAACTCAACGAGTACGTGTGGACGAGAGCTGGCCTTATATATCGGTAAAGAACCATTGTAGAAATCTGTAGTCTGTTCGGTATTCGCCTAGAATTTTCTCGGCGGTTTCAGACTGCATTCTTTCGCGGTGAATATTTAGTCGATGAATCGGCTGGCGTATGGGTCAGAGGCGGTTTCAGATTCGTTACAATATCATACACTCAGGGTTATATACTACTAAAGATTGTAAGTCAATGAATAATCATTTCCAATTATCAATGAAGGATACTGAATTACTGGAGTTTAATCACATCACAAAACCTTTATTTTAAACACAAAATCATCTTCGAGAGGAAGATCAAATCTTCAAGAGGAAGATTGAATCTTCCTCTTTATTTTCAATGTATATTCAATATATACTCTATTGGAAGATTAAATCTTCAAGAAGATGGTTGAATCTTCCACTTTATTTTCCTCCTGAAGATTATCTTGAAGATAATTACTTGTTGATTGAAACACGTGTCGAGGTGTTAAAGAAAACGGTTTAGTGTTGGCATATTATTTCACAGGTTCCAAACAGTGCATCATAAAATAATGATGGATAAGGCTCCCAAAGATGTAGACGTTTTCAACGTAAACGTAAAAAACTAGTATAATAAAATAAGATAATAAGATCAGAAGAGAATAAATGTACGCCATGTTTAGATGAAATTACAAAATGAAGCTATAAAAATTAATTATCAAACCAAAATCATTTGATGGATGTTGTTCTAATATCCGTTAACCAGTTGTGGCCCCCATAACGGACAACAACTCTCAAAAGTCTAAACTTATGCGAGATCAGGATTGACGAGGTCTTACCTTTTAACTTGTGATTTCTAGCACGTGTGATTTCTAAAGATACTGAACTAAAATAACAAATATATTTATCGATTGTATTGTATCCACAATCGTTTTTAAATGATGAATAAGAGTGGTAACGGGAGGGTGTAATCAGAATGTTCATCTCAAAGTCTCTGTAGAGTGGTGTGTACAATATAAGGATTTAACAAATAACCTTCAAGATGATATCAGCTACTTTTTGTGGAGAGAGTATGAGCTGAAAAGGTACGGTAAGATAATTCAGAGCCATATTGAAGATCATATGAAATCACTAACTATTTTAGAATGCTAGAACTGAACTTGAAAACTAGCGCACTCGCCAAATTTTTGACTTTTTCAAGCACAGTTTTTGATATCTTGGATTATAGTATGGCCATTTTCCTAAAAATATATTTCCTTTTGTTATACAGCTATTAGTGTTTTGAACTTGGTTATATTCGAGTTTAACAATTATGAACATGCAAGAAAATTTATTAGTTTTTATATTTTAAAAACTTTATTAGTTTAAATTCAAGTATGGAGTTAGATTATGAAAATATTTGGAAGGGGTAATAAAAATTGTTGAAGTTATTTTTGTGCTCGATGTAATTACGAAATTTTTTAATTAGTCCTAGATAAGTAAGATTTCTTTGCACAATGGATTCATATGTATGAGGCGGATGGAAAGGAAGATGATTCGGAATGATGGATTACCACTAATTTTAAACTCCTTTACTTTTATTATCACATCTGAATTAGATATTGAGTAGGTATGATTTAGAGCTTTCCAAAATTTATCAAGTAGTTCAAATAAAATGTTCATTATTAAGGGGTAGTGAATGTGAAAAACGATAAGAATAATTTGCATCTCTCAAAGCAATGAGATATAATGCACTTCTACAATTGAATTTAGGTTATTAATTGAATATGAAACATTGAAACATGGTAGCTAGTCAAATATACATCCTAAATAAATAGAAAAAACGTTAATATTGCAATGAAGAAACAATAAATAGACCTATCATTATCGCAAATTCAAAATACTCAAAAAGTAAAAGAATCTGATTCGGTTCTGTCAACTTACGGTCAAGCTAGTAGAACCCGACATTTAAAAAAAAATATTTTTGGAAGGTCGGTGGTCCGATTCGAAAAAGATATGTTTTCTTCGATTGGATTCTATAAGCACGACGATATACTTCGTTGAAAGAGGAACAAAAAATTCAAGAGTAAAGTCCGAAGTTATGCTAAAATAGCCATTCAATATACCTGTAGTTATGACCTAAAAAAATTCCAAAGTGGTTGTGAAAGCTTAACAGAGTTGTAAGAGAGGTTCCTCACAGGAAATGATGCACAACATAATATATACAAGAATATTTAAATAGAATTTCACTAAGAGAACCACTTTTACTCTCAAACTGGGCCAAATGTTTAGGGTTTTCTACTCCTTCATCCTTTTCGATATTTTTGTACATTTCGCTTATATTTCTGCATACTTGATACAAGGAAGTAAGTTTTGAAGGGATCAGTGTTCTGGTCTGTACATGAAACACTTGATCCCCACTTTTAATGTGTTAAGAAAATTGTCAATATTTCATTTTCATTTATTCACATCAACTATAAGTTCAGCACATTTTTTAAATATATTTTTCAAAACGTCGCTTCCCCTGTCTGTCCCTATGTATGCCTAGATCTTCAAGTGATGTGGAAGTTTTTAATAAACAGAGTGAATCAAGACGAAGGTGTATATGTATATAATATGTATAATGAAGTCTTACATTGCAAACGCTGGTTGAACCCTACGAGACAGATCAAAATAATGTAAAGAGGTCTGCAAAAAGTCCGGGATGACGTAACCCAGGAATAACCAACAATAACCTTTTTTTATCCTCGAGAAATAATGTCTTATTTACGAAGCGATTTTAAGAAATACATCTTTAATCCGTATCCAAGTGAGTACCTTAAATACATTGTGCATTTAATATAGATCAATATGATCTTTCACAACATATAATTTAAATGAACATTTGCGAAGATATTACAGATTAAATAGCAGGGGCATAGCAGTTGCGGTGGTACCGGCCGGGGGGCCGTTGGCACGTACCTATAAATAGTGCCTCGAAGGATAGGCTCCGCCCTATGGCATTTTATGATTAGCAGCGATCGCACGTGTTTATATGTGAATTCATTATCAGCATTGCACCCGTGCGAAGCCGGGGCGGATCGCTAGTTAAAAATAAAACTACTAACTCACTGTACATGTACACAATTGCTTTGCGCCCTATGCACGCGCTAATAATGAAAGTAAAACTTGTAAACCCCTCCAAGACAAAAACTGTCCTAATTTCCACTGAACTATTTTTATGTCTTCGGTTTCCAGTCCTAGTTCATTGACGCCTTTGGGTAGTACTCATCACTGTGGGACCACACAACAGCGAGAGTATTATCGGGGCACAGAAAGTGCGCGTCGCGCGTTCTTAGAATAGGTTTCTTTCAGAATTTGTTATGTGGTTAAAAATATGCCTGTGGCAAGACTGACAAATCAAGTGAAGTACAACGATGTACTCTTTCTTATACATGGTCTCTATAATAGATCCCTCCAACAAAGAAAATATTTTTAGTAAATTTTCGTCGATTTTACTTACAAATGAATTCATTCAACCAAATCATTCTATTACACTATCAGAAAAATTTGATTTTAAATAGACATGGTATGTTTCGGGAAACAAAATATTTTTGTTATATTTCAATTTACATTGAATAACATAAATCAGTGAAAATAAAAAAGATTTTATAAACGATGGAGGCTTCTTTGAGGAACAAATGATCTAAAATTTTTTTCACTTTCATTAGTTTACAGCTTTTCCATATCAAATGTTTATAGATTTTACTAGATGTTATTTCTGGAATTAAAAAAAAAAATAATGTTTTTTCACTCTTGTATAGTGAATTCCCTGTTTTGATAAGTAGGGGTACAAGGTTTGAGCCCACTTCAAGGTCGCGCGTCGTTGGTAAGTTTTTCAGAGAGACGTTAGTGAGTGGGAAAGAGACATGTGCAATGTAATCGATACAGAGAAGGATGGAATGAGTATCGGAGAGATTGAAAGATAAGAGCGTGGTGGGATTATAAAAAAAAAATGTAGATGAAAATATTGGACCACACTTGAGAGCAATCGTGATCTTACACTATTTTAAACTGCCATGGGTTGTGGTAGGTTAAACGACGAAGTTCTTTTTGGACTCAACTATCACTGAAGAATAAACCTTAGTGAAGAAATACAATGGCCAACGAAGTTCCCTCCTGGAGTTTATCTTTGATTGGCTCTGATGACGTCTTCGGCAAGATACCATCGCCTTTTTCTAATCAGGCTTGTTCTTTACGCATAGTTGAGTTCACCAATTCATTCGTGATGTATTCAGTGTAGCATCTCTGATCAGACCTTTGACAAACAGGAGGCTAGATCACGAGTGATTTGTTTTGGGCCTCTGATATCAACATCTGATTCGGCGGTCGAAGTTGGAGCTTTGCTTTCGGTTTATCTCTAATATTCTTGAGAGTCGCCTTTCCTTCTCTCCCAATTTTTATCTGATTTACTAATTTTATTTACCTACTGTATTTCTGGGGATATTGATGTCACCAAAAATTACCCTTTGTGGAGTAATTAAGATGAGCCTTACTCGAGTAGTTCATGTCAAATTTCAGATTGTGAAAGCATTAACGTATTCATCGTTCATCTTGTTGATTTTGAGAGGGTGTTTTCCAAAAATTCAATTGTTCACTTACATTTTGAAAATATTTTGAATTAAGTCAGACGTGTCATTCCCTATAATTACCGTGCGAATCAATTACAGTTACAACAAGTTTGTTGTTGTACCTTGTCCTAAGTTGTAATATTAGCAACGTGACGTGACTTAAATGGTGACACCGACCAAGGAAACAAATTCAAACTATTTGTTCACAACTTGAAAAAGTTTTAATTTCTGTTAATGAGAATTTGGATACATGCGAAAGCTAATTGATTTTTCAATAACTTCTAGAAAATTTTAAAACTGCTCATTATTAACTACGAAATTTTTAAACATTTTGAAATTTCATGAGAAGTGATCGCTTCCATATTCATCAAAAACGTGTGACTTTGTAGAAAAAAAATATTTTCGGAGAGGAGATTTTAGAAAGAAATTGTCGAATGTGTGATCTTTAACGTAATACTGCCTCAACATCGGCCTTTGCAAATGTATTTTCCATTCAATAATTATAAATAAGAAATTTAAGATTTACAACATTATACCATGATACCATCTGAATATTTGTTTAAAGATGGTTGACAATGTTCCATGATGAATTTCATTAGTTCGAACTTCCATTGCATGATTTTATATAAAATGATTTGAAATCCCTGAAAGAACTAAAAGAGAAAAATAAAAAATTTGAAAAGAAAAATAAAAATGAATAGCTGAAAAAACTAATTATACTAAGCAAAAAACCTGAAATAAACCTGAAATGAATTATTAATGAAATGAAATACAAGTAAAAATGGAACAAATTGAACAGAAAATAAAAATAAATTAAGAAAGTAAGAGATTCCAAGAAAGTAAATGCTAAAACAAAGTATATATAAAATATTCGTATACGTAGAATTTCAAAAGAGGAATGAAAAATTGAGCATATAACACAAAAAAGTTACAAATAATGCAATGTAGCAGTACTGACACAAATGTTATTTATAGTATTATTAAAAGTGATTGTGGATGAAGAAACAGCGATATATTCGAAAAATGATCAGCATTACCTTAGTTCGAGGTTTGTGTGCTGATGAAATGTATAACTTGCATTGGTGCCGTTACTTCCGAAATAAGAGCCTCTTACTCTTGGAATACTTTCAGTAGTATGTTGAATTGTTCTTCATTCTTTCGTTTTTGAGTCACTTCACCAAAAACTTTTAATGAAAGCTCATCACTAAAATTTATGTTTTTCGATTTTTGTGTAAATATAAATATCTAAAAAATGTTAAATAGGAAATATCTTGGAATCAACTATATCAGAATTATTGAATAGAACTAGCCATGAAAATCCATAATAAAATTCACTAATATAGTTCATTGTATGATTTTACTATAGTGAATATCATACCAAAAACTGTATTAATGAGTTTTAATATCAGAATTGAAAAAGAATTTGTATATAAAGGGTTGTTCTATTTGATACAGGAGAGCCGATGTGACCTTTGGGTATAATCAAGAAAATACTTAATTGAAAATATTTTAATTGAAAACATCATTATCAGAAGTTACTTACTTCTCTTCCAAAATTGTAAGGTTGTGAACACAAAGGTAAAACTAACGATATTACGTCCTTCACCCACCTGATTTTTCAACTTAGGTTTGAAATGAATATAACTGGAGTTTTTGTATTTAAACATCTCGACACGCGTTTCGATCACCAGGTGATCATCTTCAAGAGGAAGATCAAACTGAGGAGAAAACAAGAGGAAGATCAAACTGATCCTCCTCTTGAAGATAATCACTTGGTGATCGAAACATGTGTCGAAGTTTTAAAATAACGGTTTGGTGTTGGCAAAAAACACCAGTGAGATTCATTGCTACACCAAATATTCCAAACAGTGTATCACAAGGTTTAAAATGTAAATTCGGTTTATGTTCAATTTTTCGTTCTGATATGTTGAATATGTTTTCATTCATTTCAATTTCGAATACAATATAATCGGAGAATTATCAAAAATGAAGTTAAAGCAGACGTTCTTATCTCTAAATTCATTAATTCGAAAAGCGGAAATGAAGGTCAGGAAATGGGTCTGGTAACAAAAATAGCTAATTAAGCCTCTTCAACAAGAGAGAAGCATAAAACTTATTTAAATAGTTTCTGAGTTCATTCAGGGGAAATTTTAATGTAGGTTTTCAGTAAATCCATGGAGTTATAGAATTCATTTCTTATTTCAGTGTCACTTTTTTCGGGTTTGAAGGCGTCGATTTTTGGAATTTTTGATGTTTTGCTGGCGCGAAAACATTCAAAAAATCGACAGCCTTCAGACTCGAGAAATAGTAACACTGAAAACCTCGGGCGCGAAATTATAAAGAAAATATACTGAAATGTATGAAGCAACTCCGTTGTCACAAAAACCTATTTTTTTTTCAAAATAATGATGAATGAGATGAAAGATTTACGAAGGACAACCTTTTGATTGCAATTTTGGATGCAGTTTGTGATATTTTAAAAAAACTCATGTAATGTTCACTCAATTAGTTTGAGAAGATAACGAGAAGTATTTTGAGTGTAATTTGTGTATTGTTTAGAACAATTAGTTTCCAAAACTAAATAGGTGGTGAAACTACAAAAAATAATAATGGATCCGGTACACTCCCTTGGGGGACTTCTCTGAACATGAATTCTGAGCTCTATAATAACCCTCTACAGTCGGCAATATAATATATAAAAACCTATTGACAAAAACATATATATTATTAAACATGTATATATTATTCATAAACATGTTTTTTAATTTTTCAATTACATGCAATGAGCTGAAATATTAAACAGATTATTAAAGTCAAGACTTATTAAATTGGTGATATATTCAGTAGTACTGATTAGGTTGGAAGCAGTATTTGATTCGATAAGAGGTCAGATACTGTTGATTCGATATTTCATAAATATTTTAACTATTGTTTAAATTGTGAAACTGTAGGATTCAGATAATCTTTAGCTAAACATGTATTGAAACAACTATTGATGTTTTTGGTTAATTATAATTGGGTAATTATGAACATAAAAAAAAGAAAGTAATACAAATTATTTTACAACAATAAATATCAATTGGCGCTCCGGAGCGACTTGATTTATTCCAGTGGCGAAAAACCTGCAGCACCAGATCATCTGAAAATCTTGATATATTTCGTAAAGGGTAGAGGCAGATCAATTCCCAGCAGATTTCGGAATTCATTTTCATAATGTGACTGGTTCGTTTCAATGGGTACAATTAAATGACACATCTTTAGTAAACTCAGGCAACAGAACAGAATTGACAGCTCGTGTGGAAGCTGATTCATTCAAACAAGGTTTTGTATTCGAAACTTCATGAGACCTTTCGTTGTTTTGAAGGATTTTTCACAAATATTACATAATTTGTTTCCAAGAGGAGAAGGAAGATCGTTAGTAGTCATTGGAATGAATGATATACAACTATGGAATTAACCGTGAATAGACTGCTTATATGCAAATTGTTAAAACTGAGCAAATTATGTGTTTGATATATCAAAGATATATTTTAAGGATACTTAGCTTTTGGTTGATCTAGTTCATCAAGTTCCACTCCCCTTGAATTATATGTTTTTTCCTTCAGGATTTGACAAACTAATTTCGAAAAGTGGCAGTTGTCAGAAATTTCTTCAAATGGAAATATTTTTCATATACCGATGAGAACTGGCCGAACTGCAAATTCCGTGGGTCTCTCTTATTGCTAAATACTGGATAATCAGAACCAGCCGCCTCGCTCTCGTCAAGAGGTACAAGATTCAGACGAATCATATGAGACAATCTTCAAATGTATTTTGATTTCAAAAGTTACTTCCACAATTGTTAATGATTTCATTTGAATGAATTAAAGGGTTGAAAGAGAAAAAACGAAATGAATTTGAAATGCATATGGCAAACTTTATATATACATTATCTACTCGAATACATTTTTTTATCGATAATGACTCAAAAATATATTTTAAATTGTCCAATTCAGTTTTTCCTGTAATAAATCTGAGAATTGGCGATAAGTTTAAGGTTTCAAGTCGACTAATAAACTTATCGTTTTGGATTTCGTTTAGTTATGAATGAATGCTACACCAGGAACAGATTGTGATCACATTTGGAGAAATTCAGATTATTCTTCTGTTATTTATATTTCGTATTTTTCCAAGTATTCTTGTAGTGCGAAATCACGATTTCGACGCCTATGTACATTGGTGTCTATAATGTATAGAAAATTGCTAGATAAATGAGCAACTAATCCACCAGCAGCGATAGGTATAGGTTCGATTGAAAAAACTAGTACCAGTATTAGAATCCAGGTGCTCAAAGATGCTGGTACCTAGAAAAACAATCTAATAATCGTTATCATAAATATGCTACATTAACTATTTTCAATATGGCTGATCGACTCAAGATATCAATGATCTATTAAATAATAAAAAAGTGGATAATGTATTTGAACAGATTGTACGAAAAATTACAAATGAAAGTTTCTAAATGATGACGTTGGCTTGTGAAATATTTATTTACAGATCTGAAAATTCTACTATTCATTAAATTTTCGAATTTAAAATATTCCAATTCTGTTATCATCATTTGAACCAAGTTGAATGAAAGTTATTTTCATGGGGAAGAACGTCAATACAAATATTTTTGCGAGCAATAATTCAAGTAGATATAAAAATCATGACTACAATAAAATCAGAGGTTAAATGATTGATCTTTATATTGAAAAACAGTCTTCAATAATGAAAGTACAGTAGAATTAAAGGAAAATGAATATCAAAAATTGTTGAATCTATCAATAAACAATGATCGCAGTGTTATTGGAACATATTTGAGAATCTCAAAAAAGCTGTTGACACATTCCAATTCAGTTAACTCAATTAAAAGAATCACGTCAAATATTAGATTTAGAAAATATCTGTAACATTGGTTATAGAATTGGTCAACTATGTAAATCAGAGATATGTAAATATATGAGAACCTCTTGCTGTTGGAAAATCTGGGAGAACCCAAAAACCGGAGTCCTCGTAAAGGAAGTCACGAGAAAGGACTAGTTATAATGAATTGATAGTTGATAACAGTTTCGACGAATTAAATAAGACTAGCCAATTCATAATTTCATTTCACCTCAAAGAGGACTGTTGTTTAGTCTCAGTCCTCTCTGGACAAAGACGTTATAATTTCATATATAAGCTATATATATTGTGCAGTAATCTTAGTAAGATCACCTCTGAATTTGAGACACCAGGTATAAACTCGTATAACCTTGTATTTTGGCATCTTAAATGTTGTCTCAAAACCTACATATGGTAGGATGTACGCGACTATTAAAATCCAAGGTCAAAAGTCACAAAAATCGATATTTTGTCAATTTTTTGCAAATATCTCGCTTCCTGTGGGTTTTTCTGTTATTTGTATTCATTACCAATATTGAAGAGGATTAAATTCCCTACAATTTTTGATTCAAACATTTTTTTACGCTGTATCGTTTTCGATATAGAGGCGGAGAGCGCGCGGTTAGAAAGAATTGAAACTTTTCTATATTTTTATACACTTTATACCACTTATTTATAATATTCGTTCGAAAATGTCCTTTTAGGAAGAAACTGCAGTAATGAGAATTACAAATAAAAGTGGTATAAAAACATAGAATTTATCATCAAATTATTGCATCATTCAAGTTCAATCATTAATCCTTGTCAAGAACACGCCATAAAAAAAAATTGTGAAAATCTGTTTTTCGTTAACCAACTGTCGCCTCTCTACGAACGACAATTCTCAAAAGTCGAAACTTTAAGTTAAGCGAGTTAAGGACTAACGAGGTCTCCCCTTTTAACATGTGATTCCTAGCACGGGTTGGATGATAGGAAGTGAAAATTGATCGTCTGGCCTTGCAGTTCGAACCACCAGTTCACACAGCGAACGATTGAGTGAATGGAGCAAACCACCCACGTTAACCCAATTGGCTACCGTTTATTTATTATTGATAAATACATAATTATCATTAATTTTCATTTTTTTCTAGTATTAGCTGTCATCGGACAGCAAACCATGATGGTTAAACCTTTGAAGAAGCTAGCCACTCACGCCAGCGAAACGTCAGGAAAAAATTCCAAAAATCCACGGCTTTCAAACTCAAGAAACAGTGACACTGAGAATTGTTGAGGAAAATTATATTTCAATTCTAATGTAATTTATATTAATACATAAATAACTGAATAGTAGAAAAAGATTAATTCCTAATTAATGTTTTTATTAAAAAATATTCCTTACATTTATGATTGTGTAAATTGAAAATGTTGAATAAACTTAGAACTACAAGTTATAATTTTAAATATATTCGCGTTTTCAACGACATTTGTCTTCAGGTCTTCCATGATTTCGGTCCTAGTTTCATTGATATCGCTCTGATATGGTCATTGAGACAACCTTGTCCATTTTACTGGCAACAAACAACAAAAGCACTCCAACCCCAATTTCCTGCATTCACATCGTGAATCACAACCAATCTTGTAGTTGTGGAATATAGTGGTGAGCAATTCCTCTGGAGTAGGTGCTAAAATTGTCCTGATAGGTTCCAGGAAATCGTTACTCATTGTCCAACCCCATTTGAACTTGATAATGAACACGATTGAAATGTTGCTGAGCTACTGGACTTGATGGTGGAAAACTCGTATTTGATAACAGCACGGGTTTACTCAGTTTTGTAGTCTTGACATATCGTGCTTTACGAAGATGATCGATACTGTCCACAGATTTTGGAGCATTAAAGACTACCAACAAGATTTTAATTCCATTCTTTGAGCCGAAAGTTTTCTTCCTAAAATGCTGCTGCAAGTTTATCTAAATTAGGCAGTTTATTTCTTCTTTTCTTTCTTCCTTTTTTCGAAAGCGCACATGTCGTATCATAGCCACTCAATGCGTGCAGAAACAAAATATGTTTTTTGAACAAAGATACTAATCAACCCTTTTGGAAGAGTATATTTTTGTTTTCACAGTTCCTTTGCCCAATGTACGCCCAATCAAAATAACAAATAAATATATATCTTCTCCTATCATAACTGCAGAAAAAATTGTTAAATATAATGTAATAGTTGATAATAAATGAAAATTGTTAATAATCATGTATTTGTCAGTAATTAATGAACATTTTGACCGGGATTACTGGTTGACCTTAAATGATGCTCTAACTGCGCGCTCCCCGTCCTCTATCTTGAAAACGATTCAACATTTAAAAAACTTCTGAGACAAAATTTGTAGGAAATTTAATCGTCTACAATATTCATTATGAATATTGTAGACGAAATAGCGAAAAACTTGTAGGAAACGAAATATTTGCAAAAAATCGATTTTGTGACTTTTGGCCTTAGATTTTAATAATCGCGTACACCTTACCATATGTAGGTTTTGACACTAATAGGACTTTTCAATTGTGTGAATGAAAATTTATAGAGTAAATTGATTTTGTAAAATAATAAACACTAACACCAAAATGTTGGACATATTATTGCAATTCTGGTGTTTGGGAGCAATGCTGAATTTAAAGTAATTTCGCTTTAGTTCCAGCTCTAACTTCCTATAATATTCGTATATTTCCTTCTTGGTTCCCCTCTCCCTATGTATTCCTGACGCATTCCCTTGAGGGCGCATCGCGTGCCGTTAACCTTGGCCCAGCATTAAGACATAGGGCATGTTGCCAAATTGTAGGGAAATTCAGCAATGCCTCCCTGATATAAAATGTGTATTTGTGATGAACTGTTCGGAACCTTTGGTATTTGGTGTAGTAACCAAACCGCTATTTCAATATATCGACACGTGTTTCGATCACCAAGTGATAAACTCCAAGAGGAAGATTAAACTAAATAAACTTACAATGTTATCCATATTTATACCATGTTTTAAATAAATATAATAATCTTATGAATAACGATGGTGGACCAATACCTAATAGTATACCATATAGCTTGTTAAAATAATATTTCAATTATTAGATTCACCTAAAACTATTACATACGGTCACATTGTGAAATAGATTTAAGACTAGTGGATAAGGCAACATTGTGGAATTAATTTAAGACTCAGGTACCTAGAATAAGGTATAAATAAGGATAACATTGTAAGTATATTTAGTTTAATCTTCTTCTTGAAGATGATCACTTGGTGATCGAAACACGTGTCGAAGTGTTAAATATTCATAACATGTTGAGTTGAAGAGCGTCTGGATATAAATGGCATTTATCTGTCTTAAATTCCAATTCCAAATAAAATGATGTTTGGGTATAAGGTATTTGAGATATAGGGGTATGAAGCTATAACACTGACAGAAAGTCCTCCTCTAATGAAGACAATTAGTTTTTATGATTTTCGATAGACTCCATATTAATCATGGTTTAAGTAAGAAGTAAAAAATGAGTGAACCATGAAGTTTAAAATTGTTTCAAAATCGTTGTGTATCAAAGAAGACATAAATTGAATAAAGAATATCGGACATATTATTGAAAGTAAAATGGAAGAATTCAAGCTACAATTTTAATAGCAACATTGAATATTCTACTACTTTTTGATACAGAAAAATGTGGGAATCTTCCAAAGAAAGGAAGGAAGCAATCAATTTTAAAAGAAGTAACCGTATGCATAGATGTGTAGACCATGCAAAGAAGTAATTCTCAAACACAAATCTGAAAGAAAAAGCCTTCCTGAAACAGCTTCTTTCATATAAACATTTTTTTCCGCATTAACCGCGAAGAGTTATTAGCTAGTTATAGATTTCAAAAAGGTTAGTAAAGAGTTCAAATTCAACACGTCTAGGGCAGAATTAAGATCACTAAGAAGTTTTGCTTCTTGTCTTTCATATCCAAGAACTGAGCACTCCAGGAAAATGTGTTTCACACTGTTGATTACATAACAAATATCACACTACGCAGCATATTCTTTCTTCATAAGGTGTTGGTGTGTTAGTCTTGTGTGTCCGATTCTAAATTACACGCAAAAAAAATTCTTTCGAAACAAATACTTTTATATGAACACTGAATTATACAGAAAACACTTTTTCCTACTCAGTTTGTATTCCAAACATTCGTAATGAAATTAAATCATCCACAATGTTTCTACACGATATACTGAATGAAAATAAAAATTTCACTAACATAGCATACTGTCATGCTCACTGGTAGACATCGATGTTTCGCCGTAAGACACTTGCCTTGCCTTCAGTACCAATCTGGTTTGGTGTTGGAAAAAACCCCAGTAATATTCATAACATTCTTTATCCACGGAGTACAGAATTATATTCATCTACAAAATGACAACAGTGTGTGTTTTGGGGTTACGATGAAAATCCGTGCTTTTCGCATCCCCAAAATAGACCGTCGGAAGAGCTGCTCCCGGACTTTGTGTTCTGGCCGATGAAGAGGGTACTAACCCGGCGAATTTGAAGGTCGCGCACGGATGCGAGGATGAATCAATGAAATTATTTCTACCTTTTCTTCAAGGTCTTTGGAAAGATTACACGACCCTTCACTTTTCATTATAAAAACCGACGTCTGAACTCGCCCTTTGCACTGAGTTTTGGCTAAGGGGGAGAAACTAATTAGAATTGAGATGTGATTTATAAGAATATTCAAAATAAGTAACCTCTTTATTTATTTTGGTGGCAGTGAAGTTTAATAAGAGTGTCGGTCAACAATAGGTACCCATTTATATAAAACTAGCTGTTGCCCGCTGTTTTACCCGCATTATCGTATAAACTTATCCTATGTGCTATTCCAGGTCATGATCTGTCTATATACCAACTTGCATTTGGATTC
>WOGP01002665.1:0-16348 GCA_015342065.1 Leptinotarsa undecemlineata | reverse complement strand
TCCGACTTTGAATTATTCCAAAAGAGTTAGTCGATTTAGACCAGAAAATTTTATAGTGGCAACACTGAATAGGGGTACTGGAATCGTCCATTTTGTACGGGTACAGGCACAAGTCATGACGCAAAATTCGCCTCGGACTCTCCTGCACACTCTCACAGGTTCGGTAGATATAATCAATAGTGAGATCAGCTAACAAAACGATCAGTACAAAAATAGAATTGATTTGAAAGCCGTTTTTACGGTATTCTTAGCTTTCATTTTCACTGCCCCAAAAGTTCAAGTCTTTTAATGGATGTAAGGTGTATTAAAACTCCGCTTACCAGACAGTTTATGATTTTTGAATACATTATTTGTTTGTTTTTTCTTCAGGAGAGAGTGATGTTTTATATCTCCCACAGATTGCCCACGATCCGTTGAAAAACTTTCCAAAAATATTCTCCAATAGAAATTGATGCCACAAAGTTGTATCATTTCACTATACACAGCGGAGTGAAATATTCTCAAACGAAATAACTGTCAAAGGTCTAAAAACATCTCCCATTGACCTAAACTTATGAATATTTTATAGACATATTGACTAGGAATGCGAGTAGTGTTTATGTTGAAATCAAGTTGAGTTCGTTACCGAATTTAAAAAAAATTGAACGTAAAAAAACTTGTTTATCATGTTCAGTACCAATCGAATTATTAGTTTTATGGAACATGAGTGTTTTATTTCTTTTCGAAATGATTGGCGATTAGCATTAATTACCTTCTTTTTTATTAAATGTTTCGTGTTGTTGATTACCCGTTAGCAATCTCGTAAAGTGGTATTTTCGTTTTAAGTAGTTCATTTGGAAGTTTTGTAAACTCTTGGTTGACTGAAGTGTGATCATTTAGTTTCTTGATTTTGTGAAAAACATCCTATAAAACTCGAGAAAAATATTTTGAATTATTTGAATTGGAAGCGCATATTTTTAGGAGAAATTAATTTTTGACTTTCTACTGCTGATTTTTTGGTTATCCATATTTTAGGTGTGCCAAGTGTTCCTTATATTTTATTAAAATAGATCTTTTAATCTGTTCATAATATTTTATATCGCATTCCTTACATTTAACTTCGTAACTTCCAGACTTTTCCAAATTCTCGACTTTGTCCAATGGATTTCCTAAAAGGAAGGCCTTGTTTTAAATACTACCTTCATACCTACTTCTTTTAACATTTTTTTAAAAGTTCATTGTGTATTGGTGGTATAGAACTGAGATATATTTATCCTAGTTTTCCTCGTTTCTAAAAGTTGAGATTTCGTCATTCGGCTAAATTGAAGTTTATGGGATACTCACCGATTTTTGCGATTTTTTCAGGGATGATACTACATGATATTAGGAGTTCAGAACACTTTTTATTTTTAGTCGGTCTCAATTAGTTTTCGAGATATAGCCAGCCAAAGTTCGTATGATGTCATTCATAAATGTCATTTATAAATGGAAATTTGAAACCGGGAACTCGAGAAACCGTTACTGACTACTATTTCCTGTATTGTCACTTTTTCTTTTGTAAATCTCTCATGTGTGAGAGGAAACGTCAAAAGACGATGCACTAGAAAATTCAACCCAGCAGGTTTGTGCTGTCTACAGTGATGTGAACTGTCAGGAACACATCGTATTCTAGCTTTTCCCATTCGCTCCTCATTACCAAAACGTAAAGAAATGGAAGTTGTTCCTTATTTTCTAACTCATACGTGAGTTTTGGTTTATACAAACCAAAGAAACTTTAAAGTATTTCCCTAGCATACCGCTGAGGTATGTGGATGATAATGTCGATAATAAAAACTCGAATATTGAGGAATGTGTTTCCTTTTTAAATATTAGACAGTTTTTTAATACCTGTAACACAAATCTTCTACATTTCAGTGAATAATCACCATATTCGTAAAGGATTACGTGGTGGCCGGGTTTTATATTCTGTATCAGTAGTTCTAATCAATAAAAATGGTTCAAATATGCCAAGCATATGAATCACTTTGACTAATGACATTGACAGTTAAGACGAGAATCAGGATTGCCATCAATGAAACACAAAACACTACCACCACTTGATCCTCATGGAATACTCGTGTGTATCTATTTGAATGAACCCTCAGATATTTCATTTATCCATTTTTTTTTACACTTTCTAGTAATGTAAAATAAGAAATCTTAGAATACCGCAGTGCTGGTAATATCTAACCACCTCTTTTGCGAAGAAATATTGCACAACAATAATTAAACAAAACTATTACCGTAACCACTAATATTTTGCTAACAGTGACGTTGAAAATCTCATTATCGGAATTAGAATTATTTGGCAGATATTTACCGATTTTGCAGCTTTGCGGTTTCACCGCGACGACGAAACTAGGCTACTCGTATCACATTTTAATAACAAGGTTATATCGGTAATTTTGCTTGAGGTTTTCGTCTATTTCGTTTGTTTTATGGAAATCGATTTGAAATGACTTGAGAACTAGGTTGATTGTGCGTTAGAAAAACGTCAAGCCAAATTAATTCTCAATAAAATTTTTTGAGAAGCCAAGTCGAGTGTGAAAAATAATCATTATTATGCCATTAACAAAAAAACATTTCGACATAAGTGGGGTAATTGTATTAATGACCTCGTCCTTTGATGTTGGATAAAACTGGCATGTTTTATCGGGATGCAATCAAGGTTAATGCTTTGGGTTCAAATTGGATTGATAATTATTATATAATTTTTTTGTGATTATTATAACGTGTAATATGTGAGTTTATAAGTATTAATTTATATGGCGTGCAATATGTATCGAAATAAATTCAAGATATATTCAAACAAAAGTAAGAAACGTTCAGAATTAATTATTTGAGTTAAAATCTAAAAAATGGAATTTTAGTTTTTTCTCTGTTTTCATTAATTACATTTTCATTTTGTTATCGAAACGAAAGCAGCCCACATTATGACATAAAGTCATAATGTGGGCTTTCGAGTTTAAAATCGTAATTTCTAAATTGAGGCCATAAGTTCGAGATTAAAGTCCTGAGTTCCAGATTGAAGTTAAAATTTCGAATTTAAAGTCGTAATTTTGAAATTAAAGACGTCAGTTCCAGATTGAAGTCGAAATTTCGAGTTTGAAGCAAGTCAAAATTTCTAGTTTGAAGTCGTAATTTTGAGTTTGAAGTCGTAATTTCTAAATTAACGTCATAAGTTCGAAATCAAAGTCATAATTTTCAGATTGAAGTCACAACTTCGAGTTTAAAGCAAGTCAAAATTTGGAATTTAAAGTCGTAATTTCGAGACTAAAGTCCTCACTTCCAGATTGAAATCAAAATTTCAAGTTTGAAGCAAGCCAAAATTTCTAGTTCAAAGTCGTAATTTCTAAATAAAACTCATAAGTTCGAGATTAAAATCATAATTCTCAGATTGAAGTCATAACTTCGAGTTTAAAGCAAGTCAAAATTTCGAATTCAAAGTCGTAATTTCGAGACTAAAGTCGTCAGTTCCAGATTTAAGTCAAAATTTCGAGTTTGAAGCAAGTCAAAATTTCTAGTTCAAAGTCGTAATTTCTAAATAAAAGTCATAAGTTCGAGATTGAAACCATAATTCTCAGATTGAAGTCATAACTTCGAGTTTAGAGCAAGTCAAAATTTCGAATTTAAAGTCGTCATTTCGCGATTGAAGTCGTCAGATCAAGATTGAAGTTAAAATTTCGAGTTTGAAGCAAGTAAAAATTTCTAGTTTGAAGTCGTAATTTTGAGTTTGAATTCGTAATTTCGAAATTAGAGTACGTTCGAGATTGAAGTCGTAAGTTCCAGATTAACGTCGAAACTTCCAAATTAAAGCAAATCAAAATTTCGAGTATAAAGTCGTAATTTAGAAATTGAAGTCGTACGTTCGAAATTAAAGTCGTAAGTTCCAGATTAAAGTCGAATCTTCGAGTTTAGAGAATTTAGATTAGAGAAAATTTAGAGAATTATGCCGTGATTTCGAGATTGAAATCGTGAATTCCAGATTGAAGTTGAAATATCGAGTTTGAACCAAGTCAACATTTCTAGTTTAAAAGTTGTAATTTCGAGTTTAACGTCCTAGTTTCAAAATTTCGAGTTTTAAATTCCTACTGTGCTGTAGCTTTTTCACAGCCCCTTAAGACTCTTGAAAAATGATCTCTCATAGAGATTAAAGTCGTAATTTGGAGTTTGAAGTCGTAATTCCAAGTTTAAAGTCGTAAGTCCGAGGTTGAAGTGAAAATTTCCAGTTTCAAGCAAGCCAAAATTTCAAGTTAAAATCGTAATAACGAATTGAAAGTCGTAATTTCGAGAACAAAGTTGTGAGTTTTAGTTTAAAGTAGAAATTTTATGGAAGCGCAGAAGAGAAACATAATTTTATAATTTGTTTCTTGGGAATCCCTTAGAAATCCCGACTTTAATCTCGAAATTTCGAGTTTAAATTTTACAACTTCAATTTTCAACCTTGTAGATTCGACTCTAATCTCTAAATTACGACTTATTATCGAAATTTCGACTTTAATCTCAACTTTATTTTCTTGTTTGAAGTCGAAATTACGAGATTAAAGTAAAAATTTCGAAATTTACGTGAAATTTCTATAAAAAGTCGATATTTCGAAAATGAGTAAGTTAAAATTTCGAGTTTGAAGTCGTAATGTCGAGTTAGAAGTCGTAATTTCGAAATTACAAGACTGAAGTCGAAATTTCGAGTTTTAAGTCGTAATTTGGAGTTTGAAGTCGTAATTTTGGATTTAAACTCGTAAGTTTGAGATTAAAGTCGATATTTCTAGATTAAAGTCGTAATTTCGAAATTATGAGATCAAAGTCGTAAGTAATTACGAAATTACGTGATTGAAGTCGTGATTTCCCTTCTGAGCTTCCGTTCTAAGCTCTCCTTTATGCATCGTGCATTTCTTACTATGTTTCCGGATGACAATCCAATAAATACCATTAAAGCTGAACTCGCAGTCTCTGAAGAATTTGAACTCCGCAACGCTTCTGCAGACCCGAGTGAACAGTTATGTATTTGCTTTTAATCTTATCGGTACCGTTCTTCATGATGCCATTTAAGTGACGCGCCGTCGTAGTCATAAAGAATTCCGTTGGACCTTTTTTCTCCAGTACCGAGAAAAAATAAACTGAGCACTTATTGTCTGTGGACGCTTCTAGCAAGCGAACTATCGATACGATCTGAAAAAATTGAAGATCCTATGTGAAGCAGTGCCAAGGTATCGATGGGAATGTTGCAGTAGAAGTCAGTCTAGCTCACAAGGCAGATAGTTCACAGTATCCAAAATATAGGTATATACTTCAATTAAAGTAAGTTATCAAAAATACAATATGCTGAAAAAGTACTGTTGAAAAAACAATACAAATACATTGTTACGTCTGTTTGACTTTCGTAGCGGCTAGTAATACTCGAACATGACACATTCGAACGCTCTGGTAAGTTCTCGCAATACTTCTTGTTCATTGGAGAACCTCGATACGAGTTGGATTGATGACTATGTGATAGCATCACCCTCTGCGCCGGTTCATTGAGGTGCAAGCGATAACAACCCCCCTTTTCATGTTATTCCACCTCGAAACATCTGCCTGCTTTATTCTAATGTACCTAACAATTTGGGAGTACGACTGTCATTGTAGGCAGTACATTTCTCTAGGTGGGCGATGACCAGTAGTTCACGGGATGCGGGTCACCAAGTGGCTTTCAACTTTTTGGTTACCAAGCAGGGGCCTTCATTGTAGCTGGGATTGGTATAACTACAAAGCACCTGTTTGTTTGGAGCCTGTGTTTATTTTCTGTCTGACTACTTCTTCTTCAGCTGCCGAACTTGAGCCAGGGTCCTGTTGATGCCGAAGTCTTCTGCTTGTCTCATATATTTCAGACGTATGCATTTGGTGGAACCTTCTATTGCTTCATCTGGGCTGCTCATTGATATACAAGATGACATAGCCATAGGCACATGAAATACCACTGAGCCTAATACCTCTTGACATCTAAGCACATACTCAAGGACTGGAATCCGGCAGTACTTCTTTATTAAGTCAGATTTGAAGCAACCACCTTTGTGTGATTGTTTTTTGGTTGTATCAAATAATTATATCAATGGATGTAATACATGGGTGACGAATTTTCAACTTTACTTTGGTTGTACCATAGTTATTAATTACATATATACATTTTGGCACTTTTCCTTTAATTTAAAAACTTTGTTTCACCGTCAAACAGACATCAGGCAATACCAGTATGGTAAATATGTACATATATTTCTCGTTTTATCGTGAATATGCAAGATAACTCCTCTATTGATACGTCGGTGTGTTTATACGTGAAATGATAAGCGAAAAGTGACTGACGAAGATAGAAGTCAAACAAGATAATGGACAATTCCTAGAGTGGTGAATCAGGATTGTATATATTACGTTTCTGGAATTGAATTATTTACGGCACGTCATAGCAGAATAAATAACCTAAAAACTGCATCTAACCGGATTTATCATTCAAACACTTCAAGTTTTAAGAACAACTATGCAAGTATGACTATATTTTCAAATATTCAATTAAACATAATATAGAAATGAAAAATCCATTGAAACCAACAAAAAAATAGACCAAGAACGTCCGTATGATCGTATCGCTGCGCTCGTAAAACAACAAATAAGAAACTCGTGTTCCCTGGAGCTTCAGTACTTATTTTTTCTGAACGTTCGTGATCCAGGAATCGTCTTACCTCAAACAACAGTTGTCGAAGTGGGAGGCATCGGTTACGATGTTGTCCTCTTTGCCGTCGCGGTACGCGTAGGGAATAGTTTGTACTGCTTCTCTTCTAGAAACTGTGTTATCGAAGAAGCCAGTTCAATTCAGGTCAAATTCTAAAGCCTTGACAAACTTCAAATGCAATATGTGGATAACCGGAGGTTCGCAGATCATTATTTGCTTCGAACCTAACCTAACCTTTAGTTTTCGACGTAATCATTCCCCTTAATCTGTTTCTGAAGAGGAATACCTGAAACGCTTCTCTGAGGCTTCTTTGACACGGGGAGTTTCACCTTTCTCGCTTCCAAGGGAGAGGAAGGCTCTTAGCGCCAAAATGGACCCACCAAGCTTCCAGACTGAGAGCGGGAGCCTCCACGTCTCGGGAGGCAACAGCTCTCACGTTTTCCCCTCAAAATGCAAAAGGATGAGTGAGAGGTCACATAAGAGGAGCGAAAACTGCTCTCCCTCTCTCCCCTCGTTGACGCTCCACACTAGTCATAATGGCAGATTACGATGTGGAATGTATCTGTAGATTAGAGAAGGTGAGTGTCAGCCCACAGCAATTAGGCCACATCATGTGACCCATTGTACATCCTCCCGTGGAGTTGTCCTCCTAGGTCATCGTCCATCCCTTCCAGAAAGGTGGACAGGTCACTTGGAGACATCTCCTTTATATCGACAGGTGTAGGCCAAGACTCGCCGAACACACACTCTCTTATTGATGATAACTTCGGGCACTCGCATAGGCACTGACAGTCTCATAGAGGTGTGTCCACTAGCCTCATATTATGGAGGTGTTTCCTTAGTTGACAGATACCAGTCAGAATTCCCATTGTTAAGCGTAGATTTTTTATGGTCATCCCCAGATATTTCTTCGATGCCAGCTTCCCAGGGTCGCCCAGGGTGACCCTGGCAAGATTGCTTCTTTTGATTCCATCTCATCTCTTTAGGGATTGAGCATAAGTGTGACGTTTGGCTAGTTCCGCAATTGTCGAAAACATCAGGCCGTAAAAGAATCGGCAATGATTGCCTATACTCCTGTCGTGTCCTTTAACCCACCTCAGGATAAAATGATTATCTACCGAGGCTTTGGCCAAACCTTGGTGGCACTTTGAGGTAACACGTTGTCTGTTCAAGGGTAATAGGACTTGTTTGCTGTCAGTGCAGTGTTATGTTTCTGCTATGTGGAGCTATTAATCAGTGCTGTCTGAAATCGACCCGGAATTCGAATTGGAATGGAATGTATGAGGACCGGAATGAGCTGAATACTATTCTTCACCATGTCTAAGAGCTCATCAACATTATCTGATTTCTGGGTAAAGCATGGCAAAAACTCCTGCTTCATCGCGTTTTTCGTTGATTGGATGTATCCAAAACATTCTTGATCATTGGCGTTTCAGTCTTTGAAGTTTGTGCCGACGGTAGCGAAGGGATGAGGGAACAGTTCGATTGCGATCCATCCTACGACTGAGGTCAAGGAGCCAGGAACTAAACTGGCTTCTGGTGTGAATGGGCGGTAGGTAGGAGTGATAAAGGCTCCCATATAGGAGCGAGAGACGCGGAACTCCCCGTGTGAAAGAGTCCTGACAGTCTTATCTTCCCCAATGTTGAGAGGCAGCGTGAGGAAGGCTGGATATTCCTAGTAAAGTGATCACCAGCACGATGTATGCTCGACTTTATTTGCTCCTCTAAGATATCGCTCATCGGGGTACTGGCAAAGTTGGTCCCCCAACCTGTCAGCATGCAATACAACATTTCATAAATCCACGTTGGTTCGAATGACGTGCCTGTGTTGATGATTATTGCATGGCTGTTTTTGGAATTTTTACGGACTTTCCTGTCTTTGGTCCTAGTGTTGGGAAGAGCCCCATAAAACGACAAATTCCAACTATAACTGGGAGGGACTTCCTTCTCTCTTTCCAAAAGCTGTTTTTGCTCCGGCAATCAGGGCTAAAACATACTTGTGACCTGTAACTATTAAACGGCCCACTGGTTAATGCGAAGGAACGTGGTGAATTGACGGCTCAAAAACTTGAGAAGAAATAGGAGCCGGAATATATGGAGGCAGAGTAAAGTCGAGAATTGTTCAAGAAGAAGATTGAAAATTAAACCATTGCCAGCGCTCAGTCTCTTCCAAGACTTTTCTGAGGTTTCCTAGCCTGAGGTTCCCTAGCCTGGATACTCGGACACAGAGGCAATGAAGAGGCCGATGGTTTGGCCAGCAAAGATGCGTCCAAAACCACGATAGGGCTGTGGGTTGGCGAAGGCAAGCATAAAGATATCTAACAATTCGTTGATGCAAGCCAAATCGATAAGTTGGTGGACAAGCTTCCAGGAATGAGTCGAGAGAAAATGTTCTTTAAGGAACCCTCGCCGAAATTCAGGAAAGACTTGCCGAACTACAACCGTACGGTTGTAAGGGTAGTGGTATAGGTCTACTGATAGGACATTGTCGGCTCATAAAACACATGAGCATTATGTGCCTGGTGGAAGAAATTCCATGCAGGTTCTGTCAGCAGAGAAAAGATACCCCCATTACACGTAAGAATTACCGGTAAGAATTTAGTTCTAATACTCAACATTGTTGCCCTTAGCTCTCAGTTCAATTTGTATAGGAGTTACCTTCAATTGAAAATTGTTATACTATATCTGCTTGGTTTTTTATGTTAATTCTTTTATTTTTATTTTTGAATTTTCGTATTTTTTCATCGCATATCATTGGATTGCTCTCTTCTCTCGAAAAGAGAATTATATTTAGATGATATTTAGAATGAAACCAGTTGAGATGTTTTGAGTGGGTACTCATTGTTAACACTTTCATGGATTTAGACAAAGAATTCGAACAAAAGTGGTTGAGCCTTCTCGACTATATTTATGCCCCCGGCCGTATTGTCAGTAATTAAAATTCGAAAGTTACTTTCAACACAATTTTTAGCTGAGGCATTCATTTATTCTGTTCAGGGATTTCGGCTGGGAACTAATTGCAAACGCTGTGTCCGTCTGATTGATAATTCACCTATAACCAGTACCGACACATATATTCCAACGACTCCAAAAGTAAAAAAAAAACAAAACAAGTACTGCCATATACCGTGTAATTCAAACTCATGGGAAAAGCAGTCACGCCATATCAAATGGTGGTATTCAAAGAAATATATACGAGAAACGTAATATACTTTTTCCTCTTATATCGCGTGAGAAAAGAGTCTCCGTTTGTCTCAATCCAAATGTGTTTTAGATTAGTCACTGTAATTTCTTTCTGGTATTTACGTCAACAAGGCCCCAAAAAGAAAGCATGTCACTTGCAGAACAGTAAAGTAGATGACTTTTAAAAATAATTTCCATGGATTGTATTTGAAGCAGAATTCAGTACAAATCAACGTATTGTTCATATTTTCAAATTGAACATGTCACAAAGTGTAAGTAATGGTTTAAAATAAACTCTTATGCAACTAAAGATGATTTATTATTTGTTTGCAAAACGCTATTAATTTATTTATAAATTGCCAGTGAATAAATCCTGACAGAGAAAGAAATAATTCTGGGAACACACTTCCATAACAATTTGGTCGTTAGGCAGATGTGAAACATGATCTTATCAAATGTTTATGTAAAAAAAGGTAACCAATACTTGTTCTGCATTGTCGAGTTTGAATAAGTTTGAAGCTGGATTATACTCGTTACAGCAAAGAGAGATTTAATATGCTATTAACACAGAGAAACTTGATATTTTGCTCGCACTTGGAATGTTTATTCAAGATATTTTTCAAATTTGTAGTGATTACACAATAAACATGTTTGAACATGTTTCACAATAAACAGAGAAGAAAACGCAAATTGCTCAAACATAGAGATTGAAAGGCATATTAAATAAATATGGTTTAAAATTCTATAAAACACGCTTTCAAATAACATCGAACTAAAAAGTTAAAAATAATGTTATTTAAAATAAGCTTAAAATAATAACGATTGAAAAATACTTACTAGTATATATTATTGTGAAAAAAGCTTGGGTACTTTTTGCCATATTTTTTGTATATCAAGCGATCGTCGTTTTTTTCAAAATAATACTAGTATTTTTCAATCGTTATTGTTCTAAGCTTATTTTAAATAAAATTATTCTTATCTTATTAGTTCGATGTTCTTTAAAAGCGTGTTTTTTAGCATTTTAAACTATATTTATTTTTAACCTTCAAGTTCGATGTTCTTTAAAAGCATGTTTTTCAGTTTTTTTTTAAACTATATTTGTTTTTTACTTTTCAGTTTCATATGCTATAAAAGCGTGTTTCTTAGTTTTTCAAACTAGATTTATTTTTCAAACCAATCTTTTGATTTGTTATGTCAAGCAACTTAATTAAAATTTTTCGATTTTTTGAAATATTTCAGTAACTGAATTTTTTTAGGTGTACATTTTACGATAACTTTTTCATTGTTGAAATCTATATTCTGGTTTGCTTTCAAATAATCGAATTAGATTTTAAAATGTATCTTTCGTTGTGTTCACGGGAGAATATTCAAATATCTAAATATTTCATTTGTAGTACACAATTTCGCCTAACACTTATAATTCTTAAAATGCATTTTCCATTTTGATTTTCTTTTGAACAACCTATCAAGAAAGTAACGTACAGCGCCATCTGCCCGCGAATAGATCAAGCAATAATAATGTCAATAATTCTGTCAATAAAGATCTCGAGCTTGGGAGTTACAAGCAAACATACATACATACAGATGAAGCTAATATAAAGGATGTAAAAATAACATTGGATACAATAAAAGTATGTTGTGGATATAGATCGATTAGTGTAGATTAAAGTATTCGTTAGTGAGTTCAGACTTGTCAGGTTTCTAATGTTGATAGGAAGATTATTATAAAATGTTGTTGACATAATGTGGGGACTTCTTGAAATAGATGAGTGATGAAGTGGAATCGACATGATCTGATTTTTACGTAGTTTATATCCTGTATATCTGCCTATGAAGTTTTCATTTTGTGACTTCATATAAGATACACAGTTGCGTATATATAATGAGATGACTGTTAGAATTTTAAGATTTGGGAATGAATCCCTACATGAGTCTCTGGGAGCCTTGAAAGTCATAACTCTTAGGATTTTCTTTTAGAGAACTTATACTTAATTGATTCTGGTTGAATTCCCATAGCAAATGATGCAATAATTGAGAGTGGAGTGAACATAGGAATAGTAGTAATTGAGCAGGATGTTCTGAGGAACAGTTTTTCTAAGATTCCATAGAACATAACAGTGTCTAGATAGCTTGTTAGTTTAATAGTCTATTTGATGATAGTAAGTAATGAAAAGGTAGCTTTCTTTATAAGGAATTCATCATGTGAGTGTTTACAAAACGTAATTTTTCATTTTGGCGCTCTCTTGCGAGAAAAAACTGTTTTGTTTTCTAAATTATGAATATACGGTGTGTCTAAGCATGGGAATCTTAGTACCTCTTGGAGATACAGCTTAGGTTAAATTAGGAAAAAGTTTTGTTTTTAAAGCTTATTTACATGCCGTTTAGAAACTTGAAGAATTTTCATGGCCTGCTGAGATATTTGGGAAAAACGAGAATTTGACAATATCAAAAAACGAATAACACTTTTTCATTGGCACTTTCAAGGTACTACACGATGGTATTTTTAGATTTTATATCCGACGTTTCGTTTTCAAGAAACCATCATCAACTTTATTTTTTTATATGACCCGAAACAAAAGTACACCCTGTATCTGATTCCATTTTTTATTACGAATTCAACGATGTATCACATGCCATTGTTTTCTTTTTAGTTTAAAGGAAAATTACATTTTTTCTATTTTAAAAAAATCTTTAAGTAGGCGTTGCAAACAAATTCTTTGACGTAAATACCTGTCATCGAGCCTGTCAAATATTATTCAATTACACGATAAAATAGTAATTGTCGTTTTTTATCGGAAACTTCCTCCTCTTTAATGAGCTTTTTTCAAAATTGCTTAAATATTAGTATTTTTTGAGTAATTAACGAAAAACTAAATACCATTTTTTTAAATCTAATTTTGTTAGTAACAATTGCAATTTTTTACCTGCACCAAAATCCTTCAAAAACATTTTTCTAGAGAAGTTACCTAATCGAATGAGCTATCGCTCATATTTTTAGGAACTTTATCTCAATTTTTCATGATTTTGAACTTGTTGATTAGACTATAGATACTTTCACGGGACGTGTTCATGTGAATTCTGTTAAAAAAAAATCTGTTTTTCCATTAATACCTCCATACGAACGACAACTCTCAGAAGTTGAGAAACTTGTGCGAGCTAAGGACTAACGGTCTTACCTTTAAACGTGTGATTCCTAACACGGTTGCGGAATCATCCCAGCTTCAACCAGATACATTCTCTCGAGAAAAATATCTGGTCGAGGCAGGTATCGAGGCACATTTGATTCCACGAAGAGCGGTACATATCCGAATTACGCGACGGACTGTGGCTGCTCATCGTTTTGACGTTCAACTCAGTACACCTCGAAATCACTGTTGAAGTAAATTTGGAAAATTGTGTTCATGTGGAATAAACTTCCTGAGAACGTGTTTCCAAATGGATTTGATCGCCAGCGGTTCAAATCCAATGTGAATCACGCACAGGCACCGATCTTAGAGCGCCTTAACGATTTTCCTGTAATGCTTGTGTTTTGTCCTTAAAAAAATGTAATTATGAATAAAGTGTTTTATAAATTGGGAAAATGTTTCAGGTATGTTTGATAGCACAATTAAAACCACAATCGAAAACCACAAAAACATGTTTTGAAACAAATTCAAATTATTGTGTTGGTGAATGTAATTACATTAACATCGAGTTAATCATTGGAAAAGCACAAAATTCGATTACGCAATTACCAGAAATTCGGGAAACTACCGCATATCCTGCAGCATCAACGTCACTGTAATAAAATCCAGATTTAATACAGTGTAGACTGAATAAATATAAAAACAAATTGTTTTTAGAGTGGTTTATTCAAAATGAAAGTGCACTGGATACCTGATTTAAATAATTCATGGAAAGTAACGAATGATGTTTACAACGATATGAAGGGAACATCGTCGATTGGATAGATAATCGGTTAAAAAAATACACGTTTGTGACGTCATAAAACGGTGCACTTTCAGAAGAGAAATCATAACGTAAAAACATTTTCAAGGTGTTCCTTTTCAAACCTGGAAATAATATATACGTCAACATTTCTTATCGAGAAAATGTGTTATTATCCTAAGATTTTTTCAGTATTAGTAGTATTATATGGTTTTGTTGTGGGTTGCAACCTTTTTTTTTTGATGAATCAGAGTGGACGAAATGTTCAACTCTTTGAAATATTTTTCTGGAAATTCTGTCGTCAGTTTGTATATTTTTGTTTGTATATTTTCAGCGATTTTAGAAAATACCATAGATGAATATCTCTCGAATACTTTCACCATTAACACCGGTGCTCCCCAGGAATCCATATTGTCTCCAACGTTCTTTTTATTGTATATCGACGACTTATTGGATGAAACCAAGGATCTAACATATTACTTTGTTGACGACAGCACACTTTTGGATTCCAGGTCATCGGCTACAGAGGCACATCTTCACCGGCAGCAGGAAGTTACATATCTTAATGAGGATCTAGAGCTGATTACGAATTGGGCTGAAAACAATCAGGTTAAATTCAATGCCACGAAAACCCAGGTATCGGTTTCCTCCAAGAAAATGAATTTTTCCGAACCGGATATCATAATGTCAAGTCAGACAATTTCGTTTTCTGCTTCGACAAATTTATTGGGGGTTGAAATGGACATCAATAAGTCTTAGCACAATCATGTCTCTGGAATTGCAAAGGCTGCTTCTCAAAAGCTTGAAACACTGTTACGAAACAGAAAACTTCAGATGCCTCTGCAACTTTTGATGCTTTATAAAACTCAGATCAGACCTTCTTTGTAGTCTTGTTATCATGAATGGAGCTCTGTCACCAAGCATACCCTGAAGTTGCCATCCAAAAATTATATCAAATACAACGATTGGCTTGTTTAAACATCACAGGAGCCATGAGAACAACACCAACCGCGACAATGGAATTAATCACTAGTCTGTCCCCTCTGGACCTGTACTTAAGGAGGTAGCGTTAATGGCTATGTCACAATTGCGGACGTCTGGTGTAAACCTCAAATCAGGAATGAGTCAATTGAGGCTGAGCCTATGTCGAGAAGCACTCACTGCGCAAACTGTGCTGCAGGCAACCAGTGATACAATTGAACCCAGGTTTGTGTTTAATAAACCCTACAAAATACAAATAAAACAGAACACGAAGTCAGATACTACCAATTAAATACGCATATATACAGACTGCTCAAAAACCAAAGAAGGCTCAGGATGTGGAGTGTTTTCAGGATCAGAAGCCTAAGGATTAAGTGAGGAATGGGAACTGGCTGGTATCTCAATTGCTACAAAAACAATAACAATCTGCACTGATAGCAGACAACCACTAATAGCCTTGAACAGACAACGTGTTTCCTCAGGGCTAGTAATAGAGTGCCAGCAAGATTTAGCCAAAACCTCGGTAGATAATAACATCATCCTGAGGTGGGTTAAAGGGCACAACAGGATAACCCTTGGTGACCCTGGGAAGCTGCCGCCGAAGACATATCTAGCGATGACCAAAAAATGTTTACGCTTAACAGTAGGATTTTTGACTGGCCACGATCAATCAAGAAAACACCTTAATAATATCGGGCTAGTAGGCACACTTCTATGCTGGACAAGTTAACAGGAATATGAAACTGTCAGGCATATCCTATGCGAGTGCCTGGAGTTATTGTCAATAAGAGACTGTGTATTTGGCGAGTGTTGGCCTTCACCTGCCAATATAAAGGAGATGTCTCCTCGTGATCTGTCCACCTTCCTGGAAAAGACAGGATGGACGATGATCTAGGAGGACAACTCCTCGGGAGGATGTACAATGGGTCACATGTGGCCTGAGTGATGTGAATCTACACTCACCCTCCCTACTCTACAAATACCAGATACAGATGTGAAATATAACATCGTTGTTTTCCTTTAATCATTTTTGAATACATGCATAAGTTTTAAAAATGTCTGAAGTCATATCAGGGGGGGTTCTTAAAATGTGACAAGGACGGGGGGGGGTCTAAAAGTTCCAAAATTCGTGTGACGTAATTTATGGATTTATGTCTTTCAAACAAATACAAATTTACATTCGCAACACACACTTGTTCATTTTGAATTTAAAGACCCTATACATTAGTGAATATACATATGTGTAAAAATGTATATAGTGTATACAGGGTGGCCCACCATATTCGCCTTGGTGTTTCTACGAGAAATGAAGAGAGATAGAAAAAAACTTTTAGCACAGTCATATGTCGGTCCCTAAGGAGCATATTCCAAAATTATTTTGAAATATATGTGGTGACTCCCAAAAAAGTTACATACCAAACTTATATTTTTTCTTATGGAACACCCTATATTTTTTAAATATTTTAAGGTACTGTAGACAAAATGGAGGTCAGCTACTATTATATTTCCCATACCTAAAACTGACTGTTTCTGAGA
>WOGP01002664.1:0-16349 GCA_015342065.1 Leptinotarsa undecemlineata | reverse complement strand
CGCCTCTGTATAGAGGATTTGTATATCTTGCAAGAGTCGTTGTAGAGGTTACATTGAAAATTAATTTGAGCCCAAAGGGGGCGAGCTCGCCATCACGTTTGACGTTTGCTGTACCTATTTTGAAATTGATATTTTTAACATATTTTCGTCGGAATTAATGTCGTCAAAGGTCATTATTATTAGTTACAAATGGGTGTTACGCTATAACGAAAAAAGGCATATATGCCAGCTGTACGAAGCAGTCGCTAGCTGGTTTCAAACAAATGGCAATTGAGAGTATTTTGTTCTGGTGCAAACAGCGCGCACCCCAAAAACACTTCTCACTGTTGTCCCCTCTCTCCGCCGAAAGTCCGGGTATAATGCTGATGTACAGCATCGCATCTGTGTTTTCCCTTCTACATCAGCATACCATCATATCTACATATTACAGATTTGTTTTTAATTTGTTATTGTATGCGCCGACCACCATATGGACGCAGTTAGTCATAGTCTCTTATTTAAAAACTCCTCATTTTCAATGCTAATTTATCAATATCCTATCCTGCATTCGTGAACGTTCATTAATTAACGAGGTCTTTGCTGGTCGAAGTCCACGTTAATCACTTGTTTTGTTCGTTCGTCTTTAGGTGGAATTCAACATTCAGATATTTGCGTGTTTCGGGGAATAAAAAATCTGCCAAACTTTCAAACCGCCTTGACATACTTCATAAACTTGCCGGACCATGGTCATTTTTTAAAAGGAATCCGTAATTCACTTCCTAGACACCTCCGTATGTCTAAGAAAATTACTACCTATTTTGCTTTAAGAAATATATTTTTCAAAAACTGCGCCTCAATAGCAGCTCACAACACAAAATGAGTTTAAAGTATCCTCTGTCTCGCACATGTAATATCTTGGCATTATAATAGATAGGCATTTAAAATGGTATAAGAATATACACTTCGTGTTGAAATAGTTACGTTTTGTCCTATATGAGTTTCTAACCCTGAAACAGAAAGGTTCTCTACCTGACATTCGGCATACGAATTACAAAAACATTCAATGTAAAACAACTAGTATGACAAAAACACATTGAAATGTTCATACCAGACAGGTACATAATAAGTTTACAAATCCAAAAATGAACCAAAAAAAAAACTAAATATTTAAAACCCAAATTATTCAGTTCATTCTCAGATATGGGAGACGAAAATAACATAATATTATTAGAGAAAAAACTTATCTTACATACATGACATACATATAGTCCTGAAGCTTTCGAAAAGCGATTCATCTCTGAAAGTTATTCAAAAAGGTGCTAATGAGGAGTTGAAGCCTATTGTTTTTACGCAAAACTTCCGAGATACCTCTTAGAAATTGAAAACTTTTCTTGTATGTAAAATTCAATGACAATTATATACTTGAAATTAAGTATGTTATAACTTGTTGATTTTATCTCGTGAAATACAAGGTCTATGAACATTCTGTGGATTTTTTTTGGTAATAATGTTATGTGAATCTTTTTCCAATAACTTTTTGTTGTACCGTTTATAATTGAAAACTCAAAAAAAACTAATTTGAACTTCGGTACTTGTCCTTTTAAAAATATTTTTAACTGAAATTTTGACCTACTGATGTCTGGAATTTTTTCTGTTTTCTTTTAAGGACAAAACACTAGCACTACAGGAAAATCTTTAAGGCGTTGTAAGAACCGTGCCTGTGCGAAATAAGTAGTGATTCACGTTGGATTTGAATCGCTGGAGATTAAATTCATTTTGAAAAACGTTCTCTAATTATTTGTTTTATGTAATCATTGAACTTATCATCTAGTTGCCTTGCAGTGAAAGACAGAGGACGAATATCATTCGGTATCAATAAGAGGTATATAGGTAATGCTTTCCTCCGCCATCACATTTTTTTTGTGGATTTTTTGTACAAATATGTGTTACACTTTGTATGTATATACTGACTATGAAAAATATTTGATTTTGAGATAGATATTAATTTTCGGTTCATTCTAAAATATTGTAACTGCATAGGTGAGGTTGAAAAACAGGAGGAACGATATGCATTTTTGTACTTTACTCGTTCTGAATGCGATGTTTTTTCCATTATTGTATATTTAGAAATAAACACCTATTATTCTTATAATACTAAAATAATACAATAATAAATACTGAAAAAATGAGATGAAAGCTATCGATAAATCACGACAAAAATACAGACAGGCTTGAGTACCTCCTTCATATTTCCTTTTTCTCGTTTGTTCATTTTCTTATCCAAATCTGTCCGTCATCTGGTCCGAATTCCTGAACATTCTTATCTATAAAACTGTAATGGCTTCTGCGAAAAGAGGAAGTAGCCAGCTACATAGCCTTAAAAATATAACAATACTCACTAAAATTATCGCTAGCCGTATTATTATGGTAAACTGGTCGGTCGCCTGAAATTCCATCTGTATCTGCCTTGTCTACGAAAACAATGTTCGAAAATTCGGAAGCACAATGTCGTTTATGTGTTATCGTCTGTCTTCTTATCTCACATCAACTTGGAAAGGTTTTTGGAATTAGTTGAATAACTTTCGTCCTGTTCGGATTCTATAAATTATTATTAACAATTGGAAATATTCGTTGATATATATGAACTTCCTATAGTGGAAGAAAGAAATCCATACTCAATTAGTCGGGAACGCAGAGTTAGAAATTGTAAAATCCATTCTACTTGAAAAACACGCTCTTACATAATATTTGAACAATACAAATCAATGTTCGTTTTGTAAGTAGTTTCATCTTGAATCTGATTTTGTACTTTAAAAATTACTGCGGATTTTTTCAGGTACACCATAGTTCTTTTGTCTTCCTTTTACTGGTATAGTACACAGGAAAAAAGGATTGTTTGTATTTAGTATTTTGATTTATTTTAAATGTATTTTCTTCATCTGAGTAATATTTATTTCATCATAAGATATACGAATTGATTAATTTCTTTTGAATTTGAAATTTAATTTCAGTAATTATTCATATATTATTATTTATTTTAGTCAAAACTTCCAAATAGTAGTCTACTATGAATATTGATCTGTTATCTCTCAATATATGCATTAAATATAATAAACGTCAAACTACAATATTTTCAAAAACATTTGAGTTGCTTTTAATATTAAGATTATATTTAAATTTTACATTTTTAAGAGATATTAATTTTTGTACATCTGATGTTTCGGAATGAGGTACTCGTCTCGAAACAGCAACTTTCATATAAACTTTGAATTACACGAAGGAAATTTTTTTATATGAACAACTAATTATACAAAAAGACTTTTCTTCATTCAGTTTGTATTCCAAACTAGATTTGGTTCTGAGGAGGCGATAGGATAATTGTCTTAAGCCAAAACATCGGATGTCCAGTAAGGAGGACATTGTTCATTATTATCGAATATAAATAAAATATTTTTTTAGTTCTGTTCCAAATTGGAAACTGATACGTTATACTGAATGTAATTATATTATAAAAATATATTTATTTATCCCTTACTATATAATAGATTTGAAAACATTTGTACCACCAATTAAGTTGAAACGGCTTATTTTTGTTTTCATTTTGGTCCAGGTTGAAATTTAGCTTTTTTTGTTTGAATGTAATATTTCGATTGTTAAAATTAAGTATTCAATTAACTTGTCTTTAATATTTAGTATTTCCTCACAGTTTTTTCAAAAATCATATTGATGATAATCTTAAAACCGCATGATTTATTTGTTCTATGAGAAAAATATTGATGTTATGAATATATTAAGGGAACTAGAGAAAAATTACTTGTCAATCCTGAACTTTTAATGAGCCTCAGACGAATAAGCGAAAAAATAAATAAAACCCACTGAAAATGACCCTTGACATTTTGGTAATTTTGGTTGTTTAAAAAAAACAACAAATTTCCACATTACGTTTCTTTTTAGTTTGTGAAAGGCGAAAATAAAACAAAAAGAAAGAAAATTTTTAAGAACATATTTAAGCTTTGTGCTTCATTTAGGACTATTTGTTCAAAATACAAAAGAGAATGTAAGGACTGTCATTACTCCATTGTTCAATATCGACTACAATAACGACACAGTAAGAAGCACTTGAGTTCCCAGCGGGAAGAAAGGCCGTTAATTTCAAGTATTTCACACCTGTCGACCTCTTCGAATCACAATTTATGCCAACTTTCCCGAATTCAGCACAAAACACATTAGCATCAGAATAGAGCAACGAAAAGCCGTCCTATCAAAACAAAACTAATGAAAATCCCGAAAGAATGGTGCCAGACAGTCATAAATAACGAACTATAATAACAAGTGAAATATTGAGTGTCCCATAAGGCACCTTACAAAACGTCAAGTGGTAGAGGTCCAGTTTCGAAAAAGTGACAAGAAGAGAGATGGAAACATGCGGAATATGAATGTCGGTGAGAAAAACCCATTATTTTCGAATGAGGATGCAGGTCTAGTACCTGTGTGGTACCACGCTGTGTTCACAAATTCTAGAATAGATTGGTTGTCTCGTTGGCGCCAGTCTAATAGTTGCCGAGGATTATAGTACAGCGGTGAACTCCTATAAAAGTTTAAAATACGATCCAGGAGGTGTACTAGTATGAAATATATTCTGATCAATGCATCGAAGAATTGCGAACAAAAAACTTAATGACATTTTTTTACGGATGGTCGAACAAAAACCTTGCTAAATTACTATAAAAATATTTACGAAAATATATTTTTCATGTTTCTTGTCAAAGGCAAAAAAAGCACTTCATTTTAGAGGGAATTTGATTTTTTTAGTCAAGGCACATTTTTTATTCTGAAGTGAAATTTGTGATGAAAAACTTGAAAAATTCAACACATCTCGTGGGGTCAAAGAAGGGTCCTTATTGACGGTTACAGATTAGGTCACTTGACAAAGTTTTTTCTGTATTTTGTACCTCTGATCACGAATAGCCTGGTGTACTCTCTGGAAAATGGAAATTTTGGAAAATATTTCACCTCTGGACTAGAACAAATGTTTATTTCACTCCTTTGTATAAATGAATGAATGAAACATTTTCACAGAAAATTACTGACCATTAGTACAGAAAAATGTCAATAGGGTTTTTATTATCGATTAGAATAGATTTCCTGACACTCTCCGTGGTCAGTTAACTCGTTATTTTAAACATTTTAAGTAATGCTCCGCTCTACTATTAACTTCGTTTTTCTTGGACAGCGGCATTCGTCCTTTCCAATTGCCTATCTTTATTGACCTATGTAAAAGACAAAATGTTAACTTTGCCCTTAAGGAACAGTTTATCAATGAACGTAGGTACTCGTATCAGTTTTAATGATAACATAAATTCTTGAGTTTAGCTTATCAGGTGGTAGCTTTCACTCGGTTGTTTTATAGCGTCTTGAATGGGTTCCGGTTATATAATTGAAATGAACGAAGGATATGAAAGATAAAATTTCCAATCATAGAATGCAACGGTCATAAATCTCTTGATCAGTTTGATCGGAACATGGAAAGATTCAGAAATTGGGAGAGGATACTACTTGTTAAATGAAAAGTCACTCAGTGGAAGGAAGGAACCGAATGAAAGAAAGAAATGTAAAAAGTTACCTATGACGAAACAAAGATCTCACTTTTTAAAATACTTAAAATGATACCGTTTCAGGTATGGTTTTTCTGACTTTGCTATCTTGTTCCCTTCAAATGCTACGAGGGAGGAGTAGACTATTTATGCCCGTACTGTATAACTTAATTGCAATCGTAAAATTATCTGGTTATTAAGAAAGCCTTTTTACCAAACTAACTGTCTTTTACAATGTTCCTCTTCTCTAGCAACTCGACAACATCTTTAGTACGACAATATTTACCTCAAATTTACAAAAATTATGATTCATAATTTCACCATTAATTTTGATTTTCGGTGTCGTTTTGTTATTATTAATGGAGTATTACATAAAAACATCCTCAGTGTTGTTCAGTATCAATCTGTTATTAAGACACCAATCATTGAATCTTTCATAGAGTTTAATTACTTCATCATTAAATCCAATTTCTTGCTACTATGAATAGCCACTAACACTTCATCTACATACAAAACTTACCAATGACTAAGGATATATTCAGCATGTAATTGATAAACAATAAATTGATAGATGTAGCCGTTACTACGTGGTAGATCATAACGAAAAGAGAAATGAAAATTTCTATGTTTTGTACCACTTTCAATTGTAACTAACGTTACTGCAATTAGGAATATCAATGGTCTCTGTATAGATCCTTGTGGAACACCTAGATCAATATTACATGATTCAAATTGGACTTGAGACCTCAAGTCTCACTGAAATTTTTCTATTTCTGAGATATGGCATAAAAGCAACTGAGGACTATTCCTTGAATTTCCGATGATAATAGGTTGATTCCTGTATGGTCAATATCTAAACAATCGAACGCTTTCGGGATATTAATATATACTTAGCAAGTTTAATCACTGCTGTTTCCGTTGATCTACTAAGATAGAAAGCATTTTGTTAGTCACTGTTCATTTTGTTTTTCTGCAGATCTTATGCTTGGTACCGAGATCTACATATAATTAATTTTCCATATCAAGAGAATAGCTCTTTTCGAAAATGGCCGTTACCTTCTAAAGTTTGAGTTTGTCTAGAAATTCGCCTACTTGGACAGCTGTGTTTATAATATTTGACAGTGATTCCGCAATCTAAAGAGCAATACTATGAGTTTTGTAAGTATGCGATAGACCATAACAGAATTTGAGTTTTTGAGATTTGTTACGATCTGAATGACTTTGTGATGAGTAAATGGTACAAAGAAAAACGAGTTACCTACTATTGTTTAATACGCATGTCGTGTGTGAATCTGATACCCTTGTCACCAACTATGAACATCCTAGAAGGTCCATCAGGATATATTAAAACGTCAATTTCACTGTGCCGTGAATTGTAATACCCGGTAATACATCAAAGAATCAAAAAATGGAATACTTATAGGGAACTGTTTTTTCTGTTTAATATTATCGTTGACCACCAGTCGAATTCTGGAGTAAAAGCCCTAGGAATTCGAAACTTGCTGAGCTCTCATTCTGACTTCAACAAAAATAGAACAACCGTGTTCCATATCAATTTTCATTCCTTTATTTATGATATTCTCTCAGGGGAACGGTTAAGCTGCTATTGGCGATCGGATCGAGCGCTACAATAATTCAATGTCGGATTATCGGAAGGCGTGGGCGTTTATTAGAGTGTGACTATGGCTAGTCGGAGATTGTAGGTTGGACGTGGTGCCAGGTGTGCTTCGGAGAAGTTGGCGCTCTCAGAGTAGCGTCGGTGGCGACATAACAACGGCGCCACTCGGGAACTTTGCCTTGGATCGGCTTGGCACCGCGCACACATGTGATTGTTCGTTCCGTGACCCCACGACATACGAGTAAGGTGCTGAACGGACTGCTCCCACGGTAGACTTTGAAATCTTATTCAATGTATATATAACCCACCGAAGTAAGCATGAAGATTCTCTTGTACTAGCGCTTATTCCAATGAGGATTGGAAAGAAACACTTCGCAAACTCAATCTTTGGCATAACCGTTAGCTCATTCAGCGATACGCTTTTCATGTTATCTGTTCAAGAATGGAGATGGCATTTCTAAAATCTTGTAAATCTATAACGAGGATGTCATGTAGGTACCATTTGGCATTTATGAGGCTTTAGACATAATGAATATCAATGATTGGTGTTTCTGTGGGCTTATCGATACAGTTTGTCATGAAAAACCATTGAATAAATTAAAAAATCATGGAATTCGAGGAAATGCGTTCGACCTTATCAAAAGTTATTTGTCCGATCAAGATCCACAAGTTGACATACATGAGATTTTGAGCAATCCTTGAACAGTTACATTTGGTTTGCCCCAGAGTACTATACTAGGCCCGATTCTATTTAATATCGAATAAATATTAGCATGTTAGGAATCAAAGATAGGAAAGATTCTAAGCTATACTGATACAATTTAAAAAAGGATGATTTTTCAAAAATAATTGAATAGTTCCAATTCAATAAATTGTCGATATTGGACTGATTAGATTCCACAGATATTTCATGAGACAGATCGCAGCATTCTCCCAATAAAAGTATGGGTTGATATTTTTTGTGAACGTATCGTTGGCCCTTCATTCTTAGAAGGAAATCAATCAAGTTAACTATATCTGGGACTGATTGAATACACTTGAACCTTTATTGACAAATCATCTGCAGGCTCATTTGATATTTCAACAAGATTGCGCTCTTCTTCATATACTCTGCCTGTTCGGCAATAATCAGATCAATATTTCCTTGGTCACTATACCGATAGGCACATTCCTATCTAATAGTCCTCATGTTCACCAGACCTGTCTTTCCTAGACTTACTCCTGTGGGGATATTTGAAAAGTACAATTTATGCAATTTAACCTGCTTCATTAGAAGATTTAACACAACGAATAATAAATAAACATCGCCTAATTACACCAGAAATGCTCCAGAATGTACGAAACCGTTTTTAGTAGAATTTGTAGCATATTTAGTTGGTGGTGGACATTTTGAGCATTAGTTGCGATGACACGACTCCTATTCGAATTGCTCTATTTCGGAGTGACGATGCTCGAGGTCGAAAAACAAGGTGTCCCATTCCGATCTGAAATAATTATAAATGAAAGGTAGAACTGAAATATCTGGCGTAGAATAATTCCGAAACAAACATTACTCCCAAACACCAGAACTGCAACACTCTTCTTGATTTTGTTAACTCTTAACCTGATCTCTCTATATAGGCCGTTTTTTTAGCTAATTTGGACCGGTTTTCTGCACCTGATGAATACATTTCACTTCGGAGCCAGATTATTGAAACATAGGTACTTGATACATATTCAGTGCAGTTGGTACACGCAGTCGTCAAGCACTCCCACACATTCACAGACTCTTGTTTATTCTCACGCAAGGAATGCAACGTTCGTTATTATTAATAATAAAACACCTTGTTGTACAAAATGGAAACCAAAAAAGTTATGAGATAGCTATTAAGCATGTCCACTTGCGCCGCCATTCATTTTCTAGAGCATGAAACTAATGACTGTCACAAACAAATTTGACAAATATTTATTTTACGTCGTGTTCGTCTTACGAAATGCAGCAGGTGAGGGGTTACGTGAAAATTCCGTGAGTCAGCCTAGCTATTCATTTGTCAACGTGACCATTGTTTTTTCCTGCTGTTGAGTTTTCATGAAATTTATACCTACGACTATTCTATGAATATCGACCAGTAGACAGCTAGGTTTATCGTAGGTAATACATTTTTCAGACCAAAAGAAAATATAAATAAACTATGATATACGGTATAAAAAATAAATGATTTTTCTTGCAAATACTTTTTTGGGAAAAATTAGATTTTTGGTTTCTTTACTTCTCAATCATCAAACAAAAAACGTAGAGGAAACTAGAGTTTTTCATCGAGCTTTTTTTCAGATATTCACCCCATGATGTGAAAAAAAAACTGAACTGGAAAACACATTGAAAAAGCAAAACCTCGTTAATCTCGTTTGCTGGCACAAGTCTCAACCTCTAAGGGTTGTGGTTCATATATAAGCAGGCGACAGTTGATTAACGAAAAAACAGTTTCTCAACGAACATAATTTTTCCACAAACTTATTTTCATATTTTATTACCATCATTCCATCAAATACGGGGGTGTGATGCGATGAAATTCCCCAAAAGTCTTCATTGTAGGATGAGAAATAAATTACCTCCATGAATTGTTATATATCGACAAAGATAGTACTTTCTTGGTTTTTGTGCACCGGAATTCATCGACATTTTTAAAATAATTCGTGACACTTCTACGCCTTTGAAAATGACCCCCCGAACTGAAATATGAAATGTTTTACTAGTAACAGTCACATCCTGATTGTTACTGCTGAGGATATTTCCGATCTGCACCGTACATATCTTGTTATGATAAGACTCATAAATCTGCAGCTTAAAAAACAGACAACGCACCAAATACACTTGTCGCCTAATCTCATTTACCCTTCCGGACCATGTGGTAAAACTGTAAAATTATCCCAAACTGGATTACAGTTGGCCGAGAACGCTATGCGGGGGAGGTCGCAGAGCCGTAGGCACTGTTGCCAACTCAAATTAAAAAAATACTTAGACCATAATAGTAAAACGGTCAAAATCTGTTGTCATGTTATTGAGGAAATAAATACCATGAAAACATCTAATGAAACTTGAAAATTAACATTAGCTACATATGACAACTGACACCAATGATAAATTCAAGAAGCAGTCAACTCAATGAAATCGTGTTCTCCATATAAAATGAAAACATATAAGATTCAGAAATAGACGATACTAATCATTATCTACAGAGCGTAGCCGACCACAGAAAATACATGTGCTCGTGACTTATTCATTTTATAGAAATTGATATTGAATATAGAATTAAGAAAATAAGTTTTGTGATGCACTGTTTGGAGCCTTTGGTGTAGTAATGAATATCACGGGAGTTTTTTTCACAACACTAAACCGTTATTTCAACATCTCGGCACGTGTTTGGATCACCAGGTAAAAACTCCAGTCGTATTCAAAATAAATTTTGTCTAATTTCTACCAAGTTTATTATTTGTTACAACCGGTTTCGGTTTATTAGACCATTTTCAATTAGACTTGAAAACACTCTCCATAATTGATATGATGAAAAGACAGGTTAGACGGGGACAAGTGACTGATTTAACGTTGAATTTTTCAAATGGCTGTAAGTCATACAACATATAGAACAAGGACAGTTAGGTTGAGTTACTCTTTTGTTTCTGAACATCTACTTTTTGTAAATGCCATCGACATGGACGCCGCTGAATGAATTGAACTCAGAACTGACATAGTTGAGTAATTCATTGTGTTCTGTGTTTTTATCATGAAAGACTTATGTAGCGGGCATTAGTGAAAGTAATATGAAAGAACTTTTGGGAAAAAAAGTTTTTGACTCTCTACTACTCCGTCCTGATTAAAATTAATCTTACCTAAAAATATAACCTTTTCAATTTAATGAAAGAACTGTTCCTAAACTTTTTTTCGATCAAAATTGAATGACTCTGTTCAACCCCTTCAGTTTTATGGTATTTTGAAGAGTTGTGTATTCGAAAGAAAATACTTTCTGTGATTGAAAGTGGTAGGTTCTCGAGAAAGATTTGAAGTAGTTGGATCTACGTAAAAATGCCTACATCTACGAAAACATACGTAGAGTTGGCATCACTGGCCGCTGGAGCCGTCTAACAGTACGGTACGGATATCACTCCGTCTCCAGATGTTATGCTGTAATCTAATAGTTAACCTAAACAGAAGAGTCAAGTGCACATCTGGAATTCTTCGGAATAGTAGTAGGCGTAGCAGTCACATCTGGACGAATTTACCAATTGTTTTCTCGACGTTTCCGTTTCCACGACTTTACAAATAAATACTATTCTTGTTTTGTTCCGTCACTTTGCCGCATATGGTAGCAAGGGTCTCGTTGCAGACTGTACAGGGTTGCATATGAAAACAGATATTTTAAAAAACCACGTTTCAAAGATGTAAATCAATTTTCACTGCTGAAATTACCTTTGAAAAATCGATTGAAATTGTAACAACTAGAATTAGGAAGCTATATGAACGGAAGTCAGTTCTGTTCCTACTCTTAGTAAGTTGCGCCAATAATAGTTGTACACTTTTTGAGTTATAAGGCGTTTGAATTTGACAAATCGGCGTGTTGAGTACTTGTGTTTTTTGACTTGTATTATTTTAAAGAATATTACTGGAGTTTTGTCCCAATACAAAACAAGTGATTATCTTCCTCTTGAATATGGTCACTTGGTAATCGAAACACGTGTCGAGGTGTTAAAAATAACGGTTTGGTGTTGGGATACAACTACACTAGTATTTATTACTACACCAAAGGTTCCAAACAGTGCATTACAAGTTGTATTTTTTTATTGCTGATTCGATTTCTATAGATTTTTAGTGCGTAGTTATTTGCAATTAGTGAAAAAAAGTGGAATTCACAAAAGTTGCAGATAATACTCACATACACAACTGAAGCGAGAAAGATATATTTTTTCTACAAGAAGGCCAATACATATCAAATGCTGCATCTGTGATTTTATATCAAACAGTCGTTTTGTGAAAAACACATTTTTCTATTAGTCACTTTTAAAGATGGTGTACATTTCTATTTATAAGAAAGTAACTATGATCTCAAATAAGAATTGTCTTATTAGTAGGATCAACATAAAACATATTCCATTTGCATAAGTCACGGTTGAATTTTTCAGTTAACATATACATAGCTACAATTTAGGCAGGTCGAGCATTTAAGAGTGTGTAGGGAAAGGTTAAAAAATTATGTACATCTTTATAAATCTACACCATTATAACCCATTGTCGTAGTACAAATGTACTATGATACTATTTAGGCTAGGATATTCTTGATTTCATAAATGTCATCATAAAAGTAGATGGTTATTAGTATTAACTCGAAGTATGATACAAATAAATACGAAAGAGAAGTAGTTACACAGAGTGTGCGACTGCAAGACTCCAAGAGCCGGATTCTCGGAAACCATCAGTGGCCAGTTCACGGATCTGTTCCATCTGTGATGTCGGCATCGAATGCGCCAGCCTGACGCCAGCTTCACAACGTGTTTGTGTATGCCAGGCCGACTTGGGGGTATTGTTATAGCTGCTGGCATACTCCAGCAGAATTAGTCACAAGTCGGAAAACAAGGAACAAATTTCACATAAACTCAATTGTTCTTCTCTTTCACATAGTTGGAATTGACAATTTTGTGCCGGAATCAACTTATTCACCTCCCAATACCAGGTCGGATAATACTAATAATAGTAATGCCTTTGTATAAGGGTAATGCGACTTTATTTTCAGAGCAGCTTTTACACAGACAGTTATACTCAGGAAAGCAGCATTTAAATTGCTGCTCTTCCTTACAACCCCCTTAATTACTAATAGATTAAGAGACATACGTGAAAATATCGAGAATTTAACAAAAACACATACCTACATTGAAAGTTATTCCAGATAATGCAAATTACTGAAATAATATGAAATAAAACAGAATTTCAATTATTAAACTATTGGAAGAGTGCAGTTTTATGCGAGGGAATACAATATTTAGCAGATAACATTATGGATAGACGATGTACATCAAGTCTTTGTAGCAATTCAGATTTCAGATAAACTGGATCATTGTATAGTTCAGGTTTGGCCATGAAGAACTTTGGAATGCACTTCTAATTCCATACCATAACTGTATCATACAACTAATATATATTTTCTGAAGGCTATTCGTGTCCCTGGGTTTTAGTACAGGCCAAATAGTACCAAATCTTCAGGAATTGGGTCTAACCTTTTTGATACAAAAATGTGTTTATTACTATTACTGTTGATCACCTCTTTTGGATCTCGAGATACTGTTCTACTATTCGAGAGTTAAATTATAAAGATGACCTAATGATAAAGCCCTTGCAAATGTGCTTTATCTGTTAATGAAAAGATTATTATTCTTGATGTATATGATGCATACATCAAAATATTTCATATACCTATAGTTGAAACTATCGTTGGAAAAATGTTTGAGAATGACGGGAATTTTAAAATCATCGATATATAAATTCAATATAGAGAGAAGAAATGAAGCTATGAAATCACCAGAACCATCTTTAGGTCGAAAAACTGTACCTGATGAGAAACACGATAAACTTGAAATCAAAAAACAGTACATGTGGAAATTAGATAATTTAGTTGAGGAAATTGTAGAACTTTTTTTCATAAAATTCGACGAAGATTTATTATATTATAAATATTTCAAATTGATAAAAAATATGGTTATTAGTTTTAACAAGTATTTTCATTGCCGTAAGGGTTTATTTTAGTTATAGTGCATCGCCATCAAAAATTACAGGTTTAAATATGAAAGTTTCGAAATCTCTTCCCATATTCAAGTAACAATTCATTGTGAGATTCTCAGTGAACATTCTCTTTTTCGCCGATCAACAAGAATTTCTGGATCCGGACAGGATACATTCCGCTAATTACAACCTGTGTGAACGTGACTATCGCGTATAATTTCGCTGTAACACAATATTGTCTGTTAAGTCGTTCCAGTTAACATGGAATTACGCCTTCACATTTCTGCATTCGGAAACATTATCCTTACACATTCTTCGTCGTCACAAGTAGTTGCAGCATTGTTCCTTCGAAGGTAGGTGTAATATTTCATGAGTCATGTTCTAGGCTGTGTCGGCACGTCAACATGCGTTTTAAATAATCAAGGACCTGTTTGCCAAACTATAATTAGCAAAGTTTAGATCCCATTGATATGTCATATACTTAATTTCCATGTTTCATTCATTTCTACTTCAGAAATAGATAGTGAATCAACTCAGTTTGTTTTGCTTGAAAAAGTCTGTTCCTGAAATATTCCAGTCGTGGCATTTCGAGCGGATTGAGATTTATCCCACGTTACATTCAGAATAATAGTGAAAAATCAGACACAATGCCAAATTTTTCATTTTGGTACACTGAACAATTTGTTTTAGGTATATTCTAGCCCATATCACTGTACTTGGTAGGTGAAATCGGAACCTCTGGCATTAAATGGATCTACAGAATGGATGCGTGTTTCGCTAATCAAATTAGCGTCATTAGAAGATGACTAAAACTAAATTTTATAATTGAGTTAGATCCTTTCAGATGATCGGTAATGAGGGTCAATCAATAAATCAATAATTATATCGTGTTATTTTGTATTGTACGGTAATGACTACCACTTATGATACTTAATATCACCCTCTTTTCTACCATTTATAAACTTTCAAAAGCCTCTAGAAACCTACTGTCATGTACCACTCCCAATAATTTTAAGCATTTCTCACTATTCTCCGGGATAAGTTGCGTAACACTAGACTTCTCTGGTCAATAAAACCGAAAATGTGAAACATATCCCTTGTAACGAGTTATAATGGTCCGCTCAATTCGATATCATACTTTTACCGCCATCCTCACAGTTTATTTCGTAAATTTCTTTCTGTTTTTCGGATTTCTCATGAATTATTAAAGAGAACGAGGAGTTTTGAAAGGCATTTTCGTGTTTAATTTTTCGAAAATTCTGATCAATCTATCAGTGGATTTTGAATCATATGGAAAACTTTAGATTTTGGGTCTCCGTCTTTTTGAAAATTCTTGGATTTACGAAGACCCTTTATAAATTTCATTGATAACTTTTTTCTCATATTTTTCTTTGCTTGACCATCAGTCTACGGATAAGAAAATGCATTATAGTATTTTTTGTTTTAGAGCTTTCAGGAAAGTATATGAGGATTTTAATATTCGTCCAAAATGCATTAAATTATGAACCATTATCGGTATTTTTTGTACCTATTCCTGAATGTTCTAGTTATGAGGAACGGCGATAAGGGTCTAGAATTAAATGTGTAAAGGGCATTCCAACGAAAACTACGACTCTATTGATTTCTACGCAGCTCAACTGCATGTATGAAACCTTCGTCTAAGAGATAGATTGTTAACTACTAGTACAAGCTACACCTCGTGAACTAAGCCCCAACCGGGGAAGAAACATTCCATGTACCAATCTTTAACAGAGATCAAACCATGTCTGAAGATTGTATCGAGGAGAAATACTTACTTATAAGAAAATAAATATTTCGGAATGAATTAAGAATACATTTGACGGACCTCAACTTGTTTTCTTTCATCCAACAATAGTTTCCATTTTTATATGAATACTAGTTGTTGCCCACGGCTTCGCCCGCGTAGAATTTGGTAGTTGTAGTACTAATTAGTACTATGTTACTGTATCGCTGCTGTTCCAATGTTTTGACAGAATCAGAATCAACGAATTTAGGCGTGCGCAGCGATATAGAACAGTGCTTTCAAAAATTGTTCCACAGCCTTCTCTATGAACCTTTAACCTTCTCTATGAAAAATTACTTATACATGTCAAGTTTCATCACGACTGGTTGAGCGATGTAGAAGTTCATCAATTACCAAACAACCAACCAACAAACATTCATTTTTATATATTAGATATAAATGATATTGAAATCTACAAGTTTCCTGAATTGAATGGCGCCGTTACCTCGCAATTAAATCTGTTTACATACACAAACAAATACATGTTTTCATTTAACACTAAGCGCAGGCAATATCTTTGTGTTATGAATAATGAACAACAAATTTAGAATGCGATAAAGTTTATAGAAAAATATTTCGTAGACTGGTAAAGAAATGGCGCTATTTGAA
>WOGP01002663.1:0-16349 GCA_015342065.1 Leptinotarsa undecemlineata | reverse complement strand
GGAATTGGGGGTCGACTCTTTCAGTTGTATTACCAATTGCATATGCAGGAAAACCTTCTATGAGGATTCCTGCACTGACGCCTGTCGGATATAATTCAACGCCCTTCGTGGTATTAGCCAGGGGAATAGTTGTTTCCTGATAGGTGTCGGTCCATTAAACCTACTGTGTAGGTATATAAAGACTGGCTTGAATGTTTGAAGTTCATTTGCTTTAGATAATAATAAGAGTTCAATCGAACATATTTGCAGTTTTTTTTAGTTGCCTCTGCTTTTTCGAAATCGAAGGTTTGTTTAAGAAAATAGCCAAGAGATTGAAACTTTCCACCAGTCATGAAAACATTTTTATAACAAATTTTTAATTTCCTTCTAAAAATGGCCGTATAAGTGAATATGTATCAGAGAAGTTGAACTCAATGATGAGTTTGTTATGTATACATGAATTGATGACAATTAACCGAACCTGTTTTTTAAAATAAAGGGGATATCTGTCAAAAATAAGGAAAACGTTAACTTCATTCTAGATGCATAAAATTTGGCATATGGATGAAAAACTGCCGTGAACAAAACTTTTTCAAGTAATTTTTTGTTAAATTCGATCTAGAAATGTACGTTTTCAATTTTTTTCAAAAAGAAAGTTAAATTTGACAAACACTGAACGTCAGTGGGTTGCAGTTGGCCGCATCATTTTAAGTTAAATTTAGAACACAAACAATTGCCAAAGTTAAACTTCATTGAAACTTTTCGAAAAAAAAGTTTTCCATATGGTGCGCACTTTAATGGTGACACTGTATATAGAAAGAAGTGATAAACATATTTTAATGAATATTGATATTTCATATTACCATGAATATGTTGAAGAATATAGAAACATACACGTATTCATGGATTTCTCTCACATATCAATAATTACACACGTCCGAAAAGTGAAAATTGGGTTGTTTTTATATAATATCCGTATCTGAAACAAATACATCAAGCTGTTTGAAAATAATCTGTTTTCCGTTAACCAGCTGTCGCACCCCTAACGAACGACAACCGTCAGAAGTCGAAACATGTGCGAGCTAAGAATTAACGAGGTTTTACCTTTTAACGTATAATTCCAAACACAGGTTTAACGATAGCAAGTGAAAATCCATCATTCAAGCTAGCGCTTGAACCGACCAACACGGCAGTCAACTCGAGTGAGTAAACAAAGTACCCACGTCGAACCGCTTGGCTACTGACTGACCGACTAATTTTCGATATTCATAAACAAACTCGCGCAATACATAGATACAATAATCTATTAGTCAAAATCATAAATATCAAATCAATGAACAGAAGAAATGCTGTTCACAACTAAACTACATGTAGCAATTAGAAAATATGTGTAACGTGCTGAACAACTCTAATAAACAATATTGGGGGAAAACACTATTCGTACAGAAAAAAAATTAATAGGAACAGGCAAAAAAACTCGAAAAAGGTTATTGATGCAATCAATAACAATTCAAAAAACTTTGGAAACAGAGATAACTGAAATATTATTTATCAGACCGAGAGCTGAAACTCACCATAGGTGTATTATACGGCGTATCCCAAAAGAGGGAATTGGAAACCCTTTTATTCATCATCTATACGATCAGCCTTTTCAGTATGAGTATAAAGGTGGTATCATAAGCTCAATTCAATTGACCAATTTTTCAAATGAATGAAAGATATGAAATCTATTGATTTTTTTCAAGACAAACAACCAGTTATATGAACTAACTTTATTTCCTTATAGTTTTAATATTTACATTGATAATTACAAGTGGTGAATTGGATGAAATGAAATACATTACAAAAATATTGAGTGTTCGAAATACTGCAATGAATTTTTATTAATTTTGATCTTTTTTATTATTTTTATAACTTACCCTTTTTGATAATCTTCATCCTGTTCAATTAATGGAAACATGTAATTTCAGTGACTTTAATATGTAGTCAAAAACATATTTCTCGAGTTTTTTCGACAGTATTGGTTCCTTTAGATACTTTTTGAATATTTACAAAATACAATCCTTGTACCAAAAATGATTCAAATGATTGTCAACTATTCGTCCAGTAACTTATTCTCCATATATTGAATTCAATAAATGAACATGAAGGTATCATTCCCTTATAGAATGGATGAAGATAATGTATAAAATGTTCATAAGACAACAAATGATATTTTTTCGATTATCAATAACAATATATCTACATATAGTCAACATGTAAAATAGACCAATTTGAGAGTTATTACAGATTCAGCAGCAGTTGAAAGTATTTTCATATATTCTCACAGTGATTTTATTTGCCAAGGAGTTATCGAATTGGAAATAACATAGAGAAACCTAACCAGTCTGAACTATATAAATAGCGAGATTGAACGAGAATAAGAACAATACAAACATGAAATTCAAGTTCAAAATTAATATCATGATAATTTAATACATTTTTCCTGACTTGAATTAACATTACCAATAACCCATACCATTGTTTGTTAATGATGGAAATTCAGTTAGTGAAACGTTTGAGCCTAACACAGTAACGTCAGTTACTGATATGAAAATGTAGGAAGTTTTATTTCTCATTTTCATGATTATTTCCTACTAGAGAATAACGGTTACATCTATTAAAACATGTTACATCCCTGAATAGAGGTTGTGGAAAATAGAAAAAGAAATAATAGAATTGGATGATGATGAATCATTAATGATTCAAAAAATACGATTACATATACTTGAATTTTTCCGAATGAAATAAACTGAAAGATTAACCTTTACATACTAAAGAAGCTAGTGACTATATTCCTCTTGACAAAAGTATGCAGATTTTCACAATGAAGGCCGTTTCCAATAAACGTATTGTTATTTTTGTCTTTGAGAAGGTTTGTCTACTGGTTTCTCAACTGCAAATATATTGAGCCAAAACATTGAAGGAAATCTTCAGTCCAATATTATACGACTGAAAAAGGTTCAAGAATTTCTTCAATATCACAATGAGAACAAATTTTACCTTTGGAAAAATATGACAACAACAAACTAACAAAATGGCAATATATTGAAAAATTGATAGGAATATATTTTTATGAAATAATGTTTATAGAATGATGAAGGTGAACTTGGGAAGAAATTTCATATACGAAATTATTCATTATGAAATATAGCCTTAGCTGCTAGACTGTAATTACATACTATCTAAATGGAGCACAAATCATTCGTGTACACAAGTGCGAAATAATTGTTATCAACAAACTCTTACAACGAAGGAAGAGTGTGGAATGTCCCTACACTCTATCAAGTACGTCACATATCTCACTGTTAGGGTGTCAAAAAAACTACTACCTTTATTTGCAAGTATGTCGTCATAACACAGGGTTAGACTGAAGACTCTGATGCGACCATAGGACCACCAAGCCATTCAAGAGTAAATACCTACAGAGAACCATCCTAGCACAGGGTCCTAACAGTACGTTCTCTCGCCACTGGGTCTACATACGGACTGAACGCGTCAATGAGATTCAAGGTCCAGTCTTCTCAGGCAGAAATTGCACTCAAACATTGAAGGACAAATGCCATGCAACCAGTGGTAGGTGAAGGTCCAGAATTGGCTATGATTTCCAAGGTTATGTGACGTGAGTCCCACGCTAATCGACTCGTTACGGCTTTCGGAGTCAAATCATAAGCGGAGGGTTGAAAAGAGGTTTCATAGGTTAAGTGACGTCACAGGCGACTCAAGGCAAACTTATAGGTGGAAAGAGAAAAAAAGGGGTTCAAAGTCAAAGTCAGCGTGGGGGCCTGGGGGAGGTACTGGAGGGATGGGAAGGTTCAGAACCGTCATCAGCACCCTATTATTTGGAAAATTGAAATATCTTTGAGGTTCAGAAGACTGGAAAATCTGGAGAGAATTCAATGGATAGGTAATGGATTATCAAGTGAATATATTTGAAATATTGGTCATATGTGCAGGGGTATACTATCCGCTGAAATTATAAGGTGCAAAATTCCCATTAGGGACACAAATTTGTACAACCGTGGTAGTATGAAATACAAGAAAAGCCTTCAAATTTGTCCCTTTTCTCATGTGGCTGTGTCAAATTATCAAACTGAATAGTACTCACTTCCTAACAGAAAACGATCCATTGATTTCAGCTATACTTCTGATTTTACTAAAATTTCTCTCAACTTGGTCTACGGTAATTACAATGATTTCTCTAAGGTTCATCTAAAGTGCCTTCTAGAAATATAAAACGAATTATTATATACATTTTGAAAGTTTTTTGGACGTTCATTCTCTCCTCTTTCACAACCTTTAACACTTGATCGTATTAGCACCAGAAATCAAATCGGTATCGAACGTTTTACACCACAGGAGAGTTAATTTTATTTACACTGAATTCGAAAGTTTGGTTTCGTCGCCACTAGGGTGATTTTATTCGGAAAGCTATCCAGGAAAATTGTTTTCCTGAAACGAATTCATTGATGGTGGTGTGATAAATTCGAATTTTCATTTTGAATGTTCTGAGAGAGTGGATGACTCAAAATTCCTGAAGAATTCAAATATGTTGGTGTGAAATTCATAGTTTCACATCAGCACCAGATGATGGAAAATATTATTTCAAAACTGTATGTCTCATCATCCACATTGAAAATGAAAATTAGGTGCAATCGATAATTTTAAATATATTATCTTCGTTTTCTTATATTCCTGATATCTGAATAGTCACTGAAATATGTCAAAACAAGTTTTTAGTTTTTTTAACCATTTTCATGCGGGTTTTCATGTATGACATTTCGTCTACTACTACGGTAAACATTATAAAAGGCGATTAGATAACGTTCGAAGTGTTTAAATTGTTCTAAATGCAGAAACTGAATTATTCAGACACCATTTCAAATAGAAATATTTACGTTCGAAAAATTATTGAATGTGGTTGGAAACTAAAATTTTATAAGATGGATCATATGTAGCAGCTATAGAAGTCATTATATCCAATTATGATTTATTATTTAGAAGAGTTAATTTAGAAGAGTTAATCGAAAATTCAACTTCAACACGGAGGGAAGATATTTGAAGACTGAAATTGCTAAAAAATCTGAGTGACATTCTCTTGGTGCTAACCGATTTAACTACTACGATTAATTCGGTACATGGAAGAAACAGGAAAATTCTAAAATATGGGATATCTTCATAAAACGATATAATTGAAATATTTGGTTATATACATTTCAGGAAAATCTAATGCTGAACGTAAATATTTCCATTGAATGAAGATAATGAAGAAATGTGAAAGTTCTGTAACATGTAGAAATGTAAAAATATAGAAATGTAAAACTGAAAAACACGCTATTAGAGAACATCGAACTCAAAAAAGTTGGGAATATTTTTTTAATAACGCTAAAACGATAACGAATGAAAAATACTAGTATTATTGTACAAAAAGCGACGTAAAAGCGTGTGAAAAATGCTGCTCGACATTTCTGAAAAGTAATTTTGTTTTTTAAGAATAACTGATTCCGATATTTTCTGCTCAACTATAATTTGGATTTTTCAACCAAGCTTTCGATATTGTATTATTTAATTGGTGAAGAAATAGAAGATTCATATTGTGGATAACGTGATAACCAGATCTGAAAAAAGCTTACTTTCAAGAATAGTGATTATATAAATGTTACTTGAATTTCATAGTTATCACATGTTCACAACCATTACAAGTGTTCACTTCCAATAGATATTTGAAATGCCTAGAATAGTTTTAATATTTTTGAAAATGATTCAAATCAATTTCATGATGAGAAAAAATCAGTTCACTCTCATAGCTTTTCACTGATCTCAAAAAAAATTGAATTTAATATCGTAATCTTCAAAACTATTCAATATGCATTAACCTTGAATAGCCTATTTTCACATGTAATGGAATTGGTTGACACTTGATGAAAATCCGTAACTCATTCAAGTGACACTTCAGCTCAAATTTTCAGAGTTGACAAAATCTCAACACGTGTTTCAGTACACTCTTTCGGGCTTCCTTATGGGATTCTATATTTACTGAATCCTACCTTATTAGTGCTTTTGTGAAGTAATATTTGGACCCATAGAACCTTTTATAAAATGACTTCATAAAAAGAACTAATTAGGGTGAGTATACCCAGTATACGTTTGAGAAAGCTATTGTACAGCTAAACACGTGTCGCGGTTTTAGTAAAATCTTTTATAGTGAAAATCATACAATAAACTGTATTTATCAGTTTAAAATTATCATTAACCAAATTTTAATGTTTTTATCCACTTTCGAATGAGCTAGATACCTTGAGTTTTGATGAATATGTGTGGCAAAAGTAAATGGCAAAAGTTGAAAATATTATTTCCGAGTCAAATGCATACTTTTTCAACCAAATTCGTAAAATGTTACACTATTGTTCCTACGGAAAATAAAACTTAATTTTGGGGTGCTGTTTAAAAATCGAAGGCTCATATAAAATTTCTTCACCTCATATACAGAGTATAAAAAAGAATAATTCGTGAACTCAAGCAAGGCGGTAACTAAAAATATTATGCTTTAAGTCATCGATTGCAAAAAAAAAATTGTTCAATTATTTTGTCTATGTTGGTATCAAGAATAGTGAATCCTTTGAGGTTGAAATAATATTTGACGTCACTCAGATAATGATTTAGAGAATACTCGCAATGCGGATTATTTTTCCATGAAAAGACTGATCCACTGAAAATTCTTCAACTCTCTTATCATTAAATGGTAATCGAAACAGCAGAACATTTCTCACACACCTTGCCAAATCTGACATAAATTCAGCGGAAATTGAATAATCAATCACCTGACTATCGTCGATAAAATCTTTAAGCTTTTTTCACCACCGTCATGAAGACGTTTCAGAAACTAATTTTCCCCGAACCCTTGCCAGGCTCACTCCACTCAGACAGTCTAGATTGAGATGAGCACATAATCGATTAATATTTATCTGAGATATAATCATCTAGTTGAACCGACTGCCAGCAGGGAAAGTGAAGCCAGCAACGCCATCTGGTGAGTGGATCCCGCCCTGCTAGTCTGCATCGCCGCTGGGTGTTCCCCTGAAACAAATCACGCCGATTCATTAACCAGTTTATTGGATATTAGCGAAAGTGATGGGAAAATATCACGTGAGATGGTCATTACTATAGCTAGGTGAACGATTCAATCATGTTCAAGGTAAGAAATAATATCTACAGTAAATACAAGGTGTCGTTCCCACTGAAGATAAACGATAAGAGATGCAACATACGATACGATAGTCTATAGGATAAGCAACGATGCAGTTGTTTTCAGCAGTCGTCATGAGCTCCTCAGAGGGGGGCATTGTTTTTGCTTACCGGTATTCACAAAAAAGGAAACGAGAATCTAGAAAAAACTGGATACACCCATCTGTAGAGTAGGGAGGGTGGTTGTAAGCCTACAGCATTTAAGCAACATGTGACTTATTTTACATCCTCCCCAGGAGTTGTCCTCTTAGGTCATCCTGTCTTTTCCAGGAAGGTGGACACATCACTAGGATATATCTCCTTCATATCGGCAGGTGTACGCCAAGACTCGCCGAACACACACTCTCTCAGTGACGATAACTCAGGACACTGGCAAAAGACATGCCACTAATTATAGAGGTGTTTCCTTAGTTGACAGTGGCCAGTTAGAAATCCTACCATTTAGCGTAGGTTTTATCTGGTCATCGCAAGATATTTCTTCGTCGCCCAGGATCGCCCGGGGTAATCCTGGCAAGACTGCATCCTTTAATTCTCTCCCATCTCTTTAGGGATTGAGCATGGATGTGACGTTTTGTTCCGCAATTGTCAAAGCCTTCAGTATATAAGAGTCACTGGGTTCTAAAATTCTTAGTCCAGCCGCTTTCTTGGGTAAAGAGTCGACAAAGCAATAACCTTCACTCCTGTCGTGCGCTTTATCCCAACTAAGGATAATGTTATTATATACCAAGGCTTTGGATAAATCTTGGTGGCACTCTAGTACTAGCCCTGAGGTAACACGTTATTTGTTCAAGGCTACTAGGAATTGTCTACTACCAGTGCAGAATGCTATGTTTTTGCCAGAAATTCCACACCCACATGATGTTTAATATTAAACACAGTTCGACAGTGGTTTCCCGTCAGCTCTCTCAACATGAACAGAAAGAGTTTTATAAAATAAGCTCAAATAGTTACCATGTTTTGGTGTCAAGGGGACTGAAGAAGCATGGGTTCGACTTTACCAATTTTACGAAGGAAATAGAGGATTACACGTCTTCTTGCTGATTCAACATGAACGTGTCGAACAATATTGCGTGTGTGTCCCCCTCTCTGACGCGACCCCGATAATTATCGGTGTAGTATCGGTGTACTCCAGATTAGTTGCTTCCATTATGTATGCACGATTATGAGTGATAGGTGTCAAATCAGGATCGGATTGTTTATCGAATCACCTGTCGCATCGCTCATCGTATCGCTCCTAAGATATGAAAAACTGAGATTACTTCTAACTATTATCAAGATCTCAGATCTCTAGAGGAGTTTAAGTTAGAGGATATATGCCACAAATTTGATAACCGCGACTTTTCAATCATCCCTTCAGTAATAGAATTTCAGATAGTTCCAAAAACCTAAATGGAATTCTAGATTAATACAGTTCTGTTCTACTGGAATATCCAAGAACTGAGTTTGCAACACATCGAATGCAATCGCGGATTTTAATAAAATAGATGTAGCAGTATTCAGCGGTATTCATTTGACTCTGTTAGGCTTTTGATGTATTTCATGAAATCCTCCTGAAAAAATTTCAGGAAACGGAAAAAGAGAGATCAGTTCTTTGGAGAAAAGCTCCTAAACTATCAATTTCTTCATCATCAAATATGAAATAGGTTTCAAAATAAGCTTAACGCCAAATCAGTGGGAAGAGTCAGTCTCTTGCGCATGGTGACTCATCGCCACGGCATGCGTCGCCATGCTAACAATTGGATTTACGTGCGGCTATAGATGTTTCACATCAATTATCAATGAAAATATCAAGTCAAATACGAAAAGTATTCACGTAAATGATGTCCATAATCATAACAATGGGTAGAGAAAAAATCCGTTTTTTTCATAATGCTCATACAAATTGTCATAAATAATCATTTGAATAGAGCTCAATACTATAAAACTCCCACAACGCAATGCTTGCTGCCAGAAAAACTACTTTGGTGGATAATATCACGATTAAGAATGAAGTATATTCAACAGAAAAGTGAGCAAATTACCTTTCAGAAGTTGATCTTGCAGATGTTTCTCTTTCATACAGCAGTAAATACCTTTTCATAAACACATACTACAAATTTATCTAACAATGCCGTTAAGATGAAAGGGTTCATCAAGAGAGCGGTTTGAATAAATATAATGTTCTTGACATTATGAACTTATATTTTACTTAGCGCATTGAAATAAAACATGATTGCCATGCGTCGCGGTATCTTTTAAAATTTAAATCTGCGCATCTTACTGACAGCATGTGGGGTCAAATTTTGTTTATTGCTTCCAACGGAGTTCATCTGATATCTAGTGTGTGAACCTATGAATGATTGATATATTTTCTTATATTCACTACATAGTGCAGTGTATGAATACGATACAAATGTTTTTTAGAATTATTAGTTTAGGTGTGTTTTGCGCAGCGGTTATCGTGGGATTATTTCTGCAAAATACAGACAGTGTGAGTATTCACTTGAATTTTTAGCATTGATTTTATGGTTTGAAATAATAGTATCAATAATACTAATGTGAGTGAGTGGAAATTTTCATTTGCCTTGAATGATTTCGTCTTTATACAAAAAAGTGGGAATATTCCAAAGGAACGAAAAAAGCAAATGAACTATTTACAACGATGTCACAGAGCGGTAAAAGCACCAAAAACATGGCCAAACATAAATTCTCACTTTTTTTTTTAATATTATGGATGGAAATTGACATATTGTAATATTCTTCATAAAAAAAGACAAATCAATAATGAAGATAAAATAAAATATTTTTTTCACTACTAACCTGATTAATTGCTATTACTTACTCCATTCCCCTAACGAGAATTTATATTTGTCACCCTTGGTAAATATTGATAATAAAAAAAACACCTAGGGAAATAATAAGAACAATTCTACAAGTTTGAAGATATTCTCAGAAACTTTTGTTAACTCAATTATTAACTAGAAGAAGGAAATTAAACATTGGAAATACGCTTGAAAATTTTTTGAAATTATAATTAATTGTACAATATTGATAAATCATGTGTATTTCAGCATTTCCTGTATTAATGGAACTGACATTTGAACCAGGTAAATTCACTTCAGGATTACAAACAATCCTCGTATTTTGAACGCATTCATTACCTTTTTCCACTGAATTATCATCAACATCGACGTTTTCTAAGAAGTTATATTTAAAACTTCATTGGGTAAATTACATTTTTGCACTGATTCGGCGATTCTCTTCTATTGATTCCTCAATATATCCTTCAGCCATTGCAGCCGACTTCCACCTACCGTGCCGTTTCATGCTCGGTAAAGTTTCATTAGATAAGACATAAAATGAGATAAAGGCAAAGAATAACATCATTACAAATAAATGAAACTACAAAAAATATGGATCATATCAGCATAGCCAACAGATTTCACTTCAACATGAGTTTTAATGAATATTATTTTTGAGGAAGGCTGTCATCCAATTCAAAAAATTGCTATGCCTCAGCACTGAATGGTTGCTTTGGTTTGTTTTGTTTTCGCCACATGCTACTGAGATACGAATCCGTAGTAAGCAAAAATCAATTAAATATATCTTCGTTGCATTCCCTTCTGGAAACCTTTCTAGAAAAGCTCTCTGTACTGTCGGTAGTGTTTATTTCGAGCTTTTGCAGCTTCTTCAGATAATTGTCCAATCGGTAACAAGGCATGAGCTATAACGCTTGATGAGTGGACCAATATTTAGTGTACTGTGTAGGCAACAGGTTGCCTACACAGTACACAAAATGCTGTACTCTTGGCGTTGCTTAAATATTTTTTAATTCAAAGTCAGATAACAAAACCTCCAATATTGTTTCAAATCTTTTTATCAATTCTATGTCGACACCCGTTATTAAAGATGCTTCTTCAGCGTTCTGGAAAAATATTCGTGAAGTGTTACCATCATTAGTGTTGTCATACCCAACCTTAGTAATATCCACGAGTAATCCCAACTTGCCTTTAAAATCTTTTTGAATCTGTTTCTTTGCATTTTTGTCGGTTAGGAGACTCTTGTAGACTTCACCATGCAGTAAAATCTCATTATTGAGCCATTCGTGGTCAGAAAGAAGCAGCTCCGTGAATTTATGAAGACAAAGAATGTGAAATGAGATGTGAAGGTGATGTAGTCAATGTTTTTTACTATAGTTTGTATTCTGCAAAAGGAAAGCTGAAAAGTTGCAATTTTCCAAACTTTCAAAGGCTATAACTCGGAAAATAAGTACACCCAAAATTTTGTCTGTGTGTGTGGTCGCAAAACTATTTCGGATCACTCTCAACGATCATCTGGCTCCCATACCACGCAACTGCTACACACTTCTCGACATAAGTTTCACATCAGAAGATGAACTGAACTTACTCCTCTTATCTAATCCTGCCTGTTCTCATCCAACAATTTCAACTCATGCTTTTCCTATCAGTCATACATCCATGATTCTCTAAGTGGCTTTGGCACTTCATATCTTTCAACAGAAACATGCACATACAGTCTACATACCACTAATTACCCAATAGACAGTATATTTTTCTGACTACAAAAACTTTTATGCGCTTACTGGCATTTTTCATAATTTGGATATCATGTTAATACTGTGGGAAACACAGTTTTTTGAATTGAAATAAAGTAGTATAAAGCCAAAACTCCTTCCTTCAATAATTATTCACTTCTGAAAATATTACCCTCTCATTACGATGTCATCGGTGACATAAGTAGATCAAACTTATTCCGTGATATGAATTTTAAGAATGAATTGTGTGTTTTTTCTTATAATGTTATCCAAATTGGTACTGAAGATCCCTAAGGCAAGTGTCTTATGGTGAAACATTGATGTCTACCAATGAGGATGACAGTGTTCCATGTAAGTAAAATTTTTACCAATCATTTAGTATGTTGTGTAGGAATCCTTTCAATAATATTTGATTCCATTCCATGACGATCGTTTGGAATACCAGCTGAGTAGAGAAAAGTGGTTTTGTATAATTCAGTGTTCATATAAAAGTATTTGTTTCGACTGACTATTTTATCTTTTTGAAACATGAAGAAAGCAGCACTCGTGAATGAAATCTATCGAATTCCGTTGTTTACCTGTTGTCGGTAACTCACCAAAGTTTCAGCTATTTTGAACGCGCAATTGTTATGTAACAGCCGTTTGAGTGACTTGATGTGAGTGTTTTCACAAAAATGGACAAAATCTAGTATCGAGCCGTCTTTGAATATTTGTTTTTTGAAAGTCAGTTCTCCTACGCAAATCAAAGATGAGTTGAATTCTATATATGAGTACTCTACAGCATCGTTTACTATAGTGAAATTTTGGGCAGCTGAATTTAAAAATGGCCGTAAGAGCTTGGGAGACAATGAACTGCAACGACCAACAGAAACATCGTCAAAGTTCACCAAATAGTGTCAGACGACCGCCAACCAAATTAAAGCGAGAGAGGTAGCAGAGGTTATGATCATTTAGGCATGAGAAAGCTGTCCGCGGGTTGGATGCCGCGTTTGCTCTCGTAAGACGTGTTCGAATGAACATTTTCCAACGCTCTGTTGGCGCAGTTTAGGCGCAAAGAATTCGAGTTTTGGCGCCGAATAATGACTGCATATGAAAGTTCAATACACCATTATACGCCCGAAACAAAAATACGGTCCAAACAGAGACCTACAAATGGAAAACCGGCTTAAAAAAAAGCAAAAACTGTTTTTTCGGCTGGAGACTGTTTTTGGGATAGTCATGAAGTTATTTCAAACGATTATCTTCAAAAAGAAAATACTATTATAGGGGCATACTACTCACCATTACTTGACAAGCTGAAGGCAGAAATCGCGTAAAAACGGCCACATCCGCAGAAAAAAATCCTGTTTCACCAAGACAACGCACCGTTTCACACCTCACCGATTGCCTGGCGAAAATCCACGAATTAGCCCCAAACGACTTATTTTCGTTGCATTTGAAAATTGCGCTCGGAGCAGATATTTTCTTCGAATAGGGGGGCAATCAAATTCAGGAATATTTGTTTTGCAGTACTATTTGAAAAGTTTACAGAGATGGAAACATCACTTGGAGAAGAGTATAGAGTTGTAAGGAGACGGTACATTTCTGAATTCTCTTGTGTATATTTCACACTTCAGAGACGCGCATCGAGAAAAATGTTGCAGTTCTGGAATGTGATTATTCATTAGTGTCACAAAACTAATATTTCTGTTTGACAAAATAATTACAATTTAAAAAAATCTTTTTGAAATTATATTGCACTAAATATTAAATTTTGGATTTGAGCTACGGAAAAATGGTGAAGAGAAAATTTGTTATAGGGTGATGAAGCGGCGTACATTGTCACTCTTCCTCTTGGCAAGATCCAAGGACATGAATTGAAAAGCCACAAGGACGCGTTGTACTATGCTTTCCAAGAAATTCCTTATGCATCTCCTCCAGTGGGAACATTCAGGTTTAAAGTAAGATAACAAATCCGAATTATTATTTTTCTTCCCATTTTGATCATTTATAGGACCCTGTTCCACCAATGCCCTGGACTAAAATTTTGAACACTACAAAAAATACAAAAATTTGTATGCAACTATATGTAGATGATCCCAGAGAAACTGAAGACTGTTTATATCTCAACGTGTATACTCCCACGGTAGGTTTAAATTATGAGTTCACAAGTGGATGAAAAAGTTAATTTTTATCGTATATTCCACAAAAATGAGTCGGAGCCCTATGATTATTTTTATTAACAGTTTTAGCGAAAAATGTTATGCTACTATCGGCTATCGAATTCTTTCAGTTATATGCAAGGTTTGTCAAAAAATCTACGCTATGCTAGGAGAGAATTGTTATTGAAAAATGTTGATTAGAATGAAACAGAAGAGAAATTCTGGTTGCGCCCTTCATCTATTTCAAAACCCAATCATCATATAAACTTCGATTCTTATCTGAAATATTTTTGTAGACGTCATTTTCAAGAAGTTTTATTTATTTCACTCATTCACTAGAACTTTATATGTTACAAAACGAAATATGACACCGGTTTTTTCATAGAATCCAGACAAATGTGATTCTTCACAACTACTTCCTGTCTACGTGTTCGTACATGGAGGTTTCTTCTGTAAGGGAGATGGTTCATTTCAAAGTTTTGGACCCCAATTTTTCATGGACTATGGAATTGTACTTGTAACATTGAATTACCGACTAGGGGCATTTGGTAAGTGACTTCAACTGATATAATAGATTGGTCAAACTTTGAAACGTTATACAGACATATTTCAGCTGTTATGGTTGGTGATCGTTTTCTATAACAATCTCTTCACAGATCCAAAAAGAACTTCGAGCAGTGTTATACAACATGATGAACAACTCTTAGAATTCAGTTCACATAAAATTCATTATTCTTCAAATTCTATAAAACATTCACTTTGAATCTTTTCAGAATCACAACGTAACTGAACTTGAGTAGGTTTGAAGGGGATGAATATTTCATTTGAGTGGATTTTTTGTCTAGGTAGTTCATTTCGAATAATGAGGTTCCATTACACATTACTTGTAAATTTGTTTCAACTTTAATATGTACAATGATATGGATCAATTCATATATATTCTACAATTTCTAATTCTTCCATTCCCAGCCACATTCGATATTTCATAAGAACTGATTTGTTTTGGTTCACATTCTGTAAATCTCTCGAAAGACTACATGATAATATTTTTCTGTTTTCGTTCTCTGAAACTACACGAGAAAAAGTCTAACGGACTCAAATCACACAATATCGGTGGCCAGTTTATATCACCTCCACGTGAGATGACCATGTCCTCAAATTGCTTGTCTGATGTATAATAAGCTGTGTGGCACGTAGCTCTGTCCTCTCGATACCACATGTCATTGATGTCCAGATCATTCATTTCAGGCCAAAATAAATTGGTTATCATCGACCTATAGTGCTCGCCGTTGCCAGTAATGGCCTCGCCAACGTAGTTCTTAAAGAAATTGGTCCGATAACGCCACCAGCCTAAAATCCACACCAAACAGTGACTTTTTCGAAATACATTGGATTCTCTTGGGTCTCATGTGTATTGGTATCGTCACAAATTGAAACATTTTGTTTGTTAACGTACCCATACATTCTTAAATGGGCCTCATCGTTGAAAATAATTATTCGATGAAAACTATGGTCAGTTGCCAACTGCTCCAGAGCCCATTCAGCGAACACATGTCGTTCACCTTCTGTTCCTGGGTCAGTTGAATTTTGTACGGGTGCAGGCTCAGAGACAGCGTCGATGTTTTTGGCAGATTTTGCGTTTCGTTTACGTACGGGTGTTGTACGATAATTACTACAAAGATACATCGTCATAAATGCGAACTGGATTTATTGTCATTTTTTAATTAGTACCTGCATTAAACGATTATAGGGTAAAAAACAAAACTAATTTATCAATAACAAAACACACAACATTTAGGAATCATAGTAAATGCTCAATATGTCTACCTTCAGACATTACGCATGCGTCTAGACATCGGCGCATTGAGCCACGTATTCGCTTAAATATTCCTGGATTCTCTCTGATTATCCTGCCCTCATCGATAATGCTGTTTCTTAAGTCCTCTACATCGCGAACAGGAGTACGATAAACCAAATGCTGTAAATGGCCCCAAATAGAGAATATGGGGATCAAGCGGGCCAGTTCTGTGGTCTTTCTCGACCTATCCACTGATATGCATATATTTCATTTGAATGTTGACGTACTACTCCACAAAAATGGGCATGCATAAAAAACATATCCTTTCTGATGCCCAAAGGAACTTTCTCCAGCAATACTGAAGGCACTTTTCTTAAAAATTGAACGTATGCCTATCCATTTAATCGAGGAGGTAGAAAATGAGGCTCAATTACATATCATCTCCAATAACTCCAATCCACACCTTAAGAGAAAACTGTTCTTTATGGTTAGGTTGCGTTATATTCGTTTGTGAATCTTATCGTCTTCAGAAAGTTACAATTTCTTCTAATCATAACCAGCATCCAATTGCAAAATTCAAGATGGTTCGGAAAGTCTCGCGGTAACAGTGTCT
>WOGP01002662.1:0-16354 GCA_015342065.1 Leptinotarsa undecemlineata | reverse complement strand
GAACAAAAAAATGGGGGCAAACCGCATACATGTGTTTCTGGCTATTTTTTTCAAACGTATACAATAAACTTTTTTTTATACCTTTGAAAATGTCGTTATAGGAAAAACTGCAGTAACATTAGTTACAATAAATACAAGTGGTAAAAAACATTGGTTTATTTCTCAATTTTCACGATGAGCACACTTATTTGTTTCATCAATTTCTAAGTTTGAAAATTGAATATGAATTGGCTTTTCCCTTGAAATAAATAAGTAAATAAATATAGTGGTACAATCATTAAACTTCTACATTTACATTTATATCACAAGCAATTCCATATTGATATGAAGACATTTTTTTCAAACAAATATACAAATAAACTTCTTCTATCTGGAAAACATTTAATAATTTTTCAGTATCTTAATTAGCATCAACTGAAAAAGTTCATAATTATAGAACTTGATTGCAACTCTAAAAAACTGTAATGAAAAAGTATTGGAATGCCACTTCAAAAATTACAACACACTTAACACATTTTTGCAAACATATATACAGATCAATTTTCAAAAAAGTTTTTGAAAATTGATCTGGATTCAGTATCCAATTAGTGTCAACTGAAATATTTTTATATAGAACTTGATTGCAACTCTAAAAACTGTAATGAAAAAGTATTGAAATGCCACTTGAAAAATTATAACACACTAACATAATTTTTTTAAACAAATATAGAAGTACATTTTTCCAAAAATTTTTTTACAATTGATCTGGAAGGCACATAAAATATTTGGAATATTTTCATAAAGAAAAAGTTCATAAATATGGAACTTGATTGCCATTCTAAAAATTTATAATATAAAAGTATTGAAATTTCACTTGAAAACATTCAAGTTAAACCATTTTCAATAATCACATTTGTTGATTTAAACATCTTCGATTGGATTTTATATCTTCTCTTTGGACCACGACCCTGATTATTACATAACTATAAAACATTATTCCTTTCCTGAAGCCAAAGAGATTATAACGAATTTGGAGAGGGTATTGCGGCCAACGTGAATAAACAAACAAATGACTATACAGACCATACTGCAGCCTATGCTAAATTTTTAGGGGATCAGATGATACCTCTCAAAATGAATGATTCTTATAGTCCTGCAAAAAAATAGTTTGGCCTTTTGCCTTTTGGGTAGTGCACGAAAAACGAAAACAATTCGAGTGGAGGGGTAATTTGCCAAAAGTTCTTGTAATGTTTCTATAAATAGTTGATATTATGAAAAATAAAACTTCCTATATTTTTATACCACTTGTATTTGTTACTAACTTTACTGCAGTGTCGTCTTACAAGGACATTTTCTAAATGATACAATAAACTTGAGTTCATTGTATTGTTCGTTCTTGTAAACTTGAGTTTATTGTATTAGTTTGAAAATGTCTTGTACGACAAAACAGCAGTAACGTTAGTTACAGATACAAGTAACATAAAAACATAGGAAGTTTTATTTCTTATTTATCATAATCTACCACGTATGGCTACATCCATCAGTTTATTCCATTTTTTTTTTTTTTGTTAAAAATAAATATTTAAATTTCAATAATTCTGAAACAAAAATCATGAAATTACAAAACAACAAAAATCAATTGGCGCTCCGGGGCGATATTGATTACGAGTGAGTTTTCTTCTAACCAAATGGTGCACAAAAAATCCATTTTTGTACAAGTGACCTCTTCACACAAAAGTCATATATTCCTCTACGACTTTTGTGATATGTTTTTCATATCAAACCGATTCATTTTTTTCATCATGACATATAAAATCGTTAGTTCATTGGATGGTAAATGTAAAATCAAACCCCTATTCTAGAATTATGGTTCAATGCAATTGTCCCATAAAGCAACTATGTTGTATGACCTGATCATGATATAAAAAACTAATTTCAGGAAAACCGTACAGGAATTTATCACTTTGGCAGAAAGAGGTCACTTTTCCAAAAATGAAAATGTTTCATTTTTTTTGTGCGACATTTGGTTAGAATCCATCATAATTAGTATCTAAATTTATGAAAGTTTTTTGCCAAATTATTGTTTTCACCTCTATAAGATTTTTACGTGCACCACCACTACTGACGGCATACAGCTAACTCATTTTTTACGTCCAAACTATAAAAATCAAACATTTTTGAAACGTATCAAATGACCTCCTAAAAATTCGGCATGGATTTGTGACTAGTATGACGAGTAACCTAGAGCTTATTTTTTTAGATAACTTTTCTGTATAAAATGCTATTCCATTCTTAATAAATATTCTTAAAATGTTAATTTGAATCATAGACTAATTGAGCATAAGAACTGAATTTTTTTGCAAATATATGTTACTCTGTTATGAAATAACCACAAATTCCTTTCCTGACTCTTGATTACCGATAAACTATGTATGCCTAAAAATACTATCTAAATTATCATATACATCTTAATATTTTTTTAATAGAATATTTTGTATAACTTCACTATACAAAAACATATTAAAATCACATAAAACATAACTTATAACATTGAAAGCTGTTTCCATTGAAAATATTTGTCCCATACAACAGAACTGCAGTACTTTTCTCGACGCGCTTTTCATCAACAGATTTGGCGTTATCAGGAGATGAACTATACTCCTATAGTTCAACTATACCCATATAGATAATCTTCTGACAACACCAACCAGTTAATAAAACGAGTAGGGACGAGTTGCAGGTCCGATATGTTGGATTCATTCTACTTCTCTAACTCTACTGTTTAGAGTTTTATCTGTCAGTTAAGAACTGGCCACAAATGAAAATCCATTATTGAACATAAGGACAGCAGAATTAAGCAAGTCTTCACATGCTTCCTCTTTAGTAGTTCCTTGACCCATTACTCTGCAATTGGTTCCTTTTATTTTGAGCATCATCACAAATGGGTCTCTCTGGAATGTCTCTATAGAATTATTATGCCCTTCAAGTCTCAGTTCGCTCTGTAATTCTTCCAATGAGGAAACTTCAGGCTACCAACAAAAATATTCTTCATTATTCGTAAACTAAATGTTACATAATATTTGTTTCAGAAAACAAGTAAACACTGAATTTTACTGGAGCTCTATCCCAACACCAAATTAAACGGTTTGGTGTTTGGATGAAACTACAGTAATAATCATTACGACACCAAGTCACTGAGAATATCACATCACCAGTTCTAATAAACACACACATATGTATTTACTCACCCTCAAATTATGCATTGGCAAAAATGTCTGTGAACTAGGAGTTTGTTTTTCTTCGATTGTTAATTCTTTATATTTTCTGAGTGCTGCTTCACATAATTTATTGATATTCTCTATTTTCTCGCTATTAAGCAACAAGTTTTCTCTTGAATTTATGGGAATGGTTTTGTCTTTCAGTCTAAAAAAAATATTATTTACAATAAAAACTATACAAAATAAAGGATTTTTGAGAGATACTATTTCAGAAAAAATCATTTTCATTAAACAATATGCTGATGAGAACAATTTTCAGGGTTCTTAAAAACCATTGCCTCACATATTTACTCACATCTCCAACATGCCTTTTGCAGCATTCTGTTTTGCACTTTTTTTATTGTTTCCATAACCCAATGATTTCCATTCTAAAAATTGGCATTTCACCCAGAACTGTCCATTAATTGCCACCAAACCTTCCTCATAGCTAGGATAAGGTTTTGCCTTAGCTGAAGCAAGTTCGTTCAATTGTCCAATAAAATTTTCACATGGAAGGCATCTGTTTGCTGCAGTCACAGGCTTGTTTGAAATATCTTTCAAGAAATCTACAGTATTATTGTAACCATTGAGGACGCCCATTTTTTGCAAGGCTAGTTGGGCACTCCTTTGTTTCGCTTCTTTTTTTGCATTAGCATAGCCAGACGCAATTGTATTTTCAAATCTAACTGTACATTTGAAATTATATTCTGGTAAATCTGATATCTCATCTGTGTAAGTTGGCAAAGCTTTCTTCTGTTGGACCAGATATTCTTGTAGTATGGATATTGGTGTTTTGTTCATTATGGTGACCTAAAATGTGTTATGAGTATTCAAATAGGGGACGGTATAATTACTGCATTGAAAAAAGACATACAAGACTTCCTTACATATGATGCTCTATAAACAAAGCTGATAAAATACTTGAATGTATTAGTAGACCAACGCCCTTGTTGGATTGAAAACACTAACTAAATGCACTGTTCAAAAAATACATCTACAAATTTTACCAGTTCAGAAGCATACTGAATAAAAAATGATGCTCGCTGTATATGGAGCCCTGGTGAAGTCTAGTATTGTCTAATATGAGGTGGAATATTCAACTTATTTCTACATATCTATATAAATGATCCAAAACCCTCAAAAAACTAAGTCAAGGAATAAAAAATGTTACATGCAGGTACTATATGAAGACGAAATATTTAGTACAAGAAAACATACATTTCATTGCACATTATTAACAACTTATAACAATTTAAAATACTATTCACACTATAAAGTACCATGGTGCAAACTCACAAATATCAACAATTCAATAATTATACTAAACCAAAAGTCTACAAGTAGGTATAGTTGTTGAAATTTATTAGAATTGAAAACCGAAATGAAAAAAAATCAATTAAAACTGCCACTTGTTTGAAAAAGAATTAGACATCTTGCTGGAAACCTAGCTACAAACACTTCTCATCAGTTCCTTTCAACTGCTCTTGATGATTTATCAGATATGCTGAGCAGATTTACCTTAATTCATATTCCGGTAGATATATTGAATTGTTGATTATGATAAAATTTTGCCTTAGATGGCCAAAATTTTTCAATTATACAAGGCAATGGTTGTTTTCCCGCTCTCATAAAAAATTTTAATTTGTGTAATTTTGAAAACGTCACCTTGGATTAAAAATCTGCAAATGCCATCTTGTACAGCTTGGAAAGTAGCAATGAAAGTGTTTTTTATTTTTTGATATCTTTGTAAATAAGGTAAGAAAACATTATTAATATTATTTCAATGCAGGAAAGGTATTCAAATATGTGAACAATAAATTATTTAAGGTATGCCATTAAAGTAATAGGAACGAAAATGCATATACCCTTATTGGTGTGCAACAATACAAATTCTCCTCCAACACCCACATTTTTAAAATTGAACTGAAACTAAATGAACAAATATCGTGAATAATTCCAAGAAATACTAAATGTAAACTGAAACAAAAAAAAAGTGTCTCCGCAAAAAGGCCTGTGTATGACTGAAAAAATGTTAACAATGGAGGTATTGAATTTCCACAATTTTGCACTTAATTTAATTTGAAGGTCAAATAAAAAGTATGGGAAGATATGAAAAAATCTCAATGGCAAGTGAAAAAACGGCGATTTGTATAACAAAGTAACGAGGGGTAATACAAATGAAACATGTTTTTTTATTGTTTGGATCGAAATCATGATCTGAATGTTTTACTGAATTGCTTAAATGCAAACAAGACCCAATATTCAAATTCATAGAGGAAATCGCACAAAATTTAACTCCCATTTTTTTTTGAAATGTTGAAAACATAGTCGATGGATGTGATATTTATTTTCTTTCGTAAAGGTAAGTAGTACAGGAATCGTCAGTTGGAGATACAGAACGGCAGTATTACAATTTTTTCAGCAAACGACGTAAATTTTTTCTTCACAACACCGGGCGATTTCTTCGTATCGCTTCTCACAAGTGTCGCATAACTTAAGATAATACTCCTTAGTGACTATATGATCATGTAGCAAGAACTGATGCACATGTGACGTAATTGAAGAAAACAATGAGCAGAACCTTGACATTTGATAAAATTTGGAGTGCTTTTTTTGATCTCGGTACTTCTGGGCTCTTCCATTGGGACGATTGAACTTAGTTTTCGATGTCATGACAACCAAAATTAGACAATATAAAACATCACTACAAATTGAAAAATAAAATCTGCCAAATACATGGTCCAAATACATTTCACTATGAGGTTAATGTGAATTTCCACTTGAAATTTTGGAGCAAACTTTCAAATCATTAGGCACTTTATTAAAAATGTTCAAGCGAGCCATTCATGGGACCCATTTTTGACCCAAAAATACATTGTGTTTGCATGGAATAATCCCAAAACCCTTATGCCTCAACCTTGATTCAACAAGCCCATAGTGACTATTGAGTAGTAGTTCTGGTGACAAGATATTTCGTAAGTTTTTAAATAAATAGTTTTGTTAATCTAGGGTAATGATGAACTCATCACAATGATCAAAACGAGTCTGAATAACTATATCGAGGAGAGATAAATACTTATAAGAAGCTGGAAAGGCAGTGATAAATGTTTCTTATACTTATCGCAGCAAGTTTTCCAACTAAAGATGCTATCAAAATGTATATCTAGAAACTTGACCGTTGCACTACGTGATTGTAAGAAATTCCTAAATTGATTTCAAGAACTCATGACTATTTTTTTTAATTGGAAGAAATCGTGCTTTTTCAGTTTTGGGATAAAGCTAGTTGGCTGAAAACCAGGAATTGTATTATTTGAAACTATGATATCACTGTTAGAATGAATTGCAGAGGTAACATCAGCATAGTAATTTCACACGTCATGTATTTAGGTTTTGATCAGTACTGGACTCAATGCAGAGCTCTGTGGGATTGCAATTAGACTATAGTAGGTACAGGTACTCTGTATGCACAAAACTAGACACTTTCAAAAAATTTTCAAATTTAATTATGTTGATGGTAATGAATAAATGGCAATAATACAGAAATTGTTTCAAAAAAAGCAGTGATCAAAAGAGTAACTAACTTAACCATAAAGTCAAAAACTGACACATTCATTATTGTTAAAAATAGAGATTCCCTGCTTTGATTGATTGTCCATAAGGATTAACTCGAATCATCTTGATAATCTTAAATTTTTATATATCTTAAATTATTATGATAATCAAATTATCAATTATTTTTATTTAGAATTAGCCCATCACAAATGAAAATCAACAATCCAAATGCTTATGACTTATTGAGACTTAAAACTGATGCATGAATCCACCCTGATCCCTTCATTTGAGTAATTTTTTTTTTATTTTCAAAAGTTTTATTTCCTCAATTTATGCAGTCAAGTTGATTTCCAGTTGACTAATTTCTTATGTTGGCCAATTATTTTTCTAATATAATTAGAGTGAAAAGTAAAGAAAAATGTGTTCTGGTAATTCAAAGAATTATGTGAATATTCACATACCCTCTATTATAATAGAAAAGAAATAATCTATGTATGACATAGGACTGTTGAACCAAATGTTTAATATCATGTTCTCATGTTAAGGTAAAAATATGAAAAATATACATTGTCATACTGTAACTTTCTTGGTCTAGGAGCAAAGAAATCTGGTACTCTATGTCCAAATCAAACTTCAGATAACTCACCTAATTAAATTTTGTGAATTACCTTAATTTGGGTTGAACAGTTTTTGGGGAATCACGTAACAATAGATCAATGAAACACTGAATAAAAAAATGTCGTGGTCACCTCCTTTCCAAATCGAAAATAGAAGGAACTATCCGCTGGGTATCCCAGCTACCAATTAGAGTTGTACACGGAAGCTCAGAAATAGAGTAAAAACACCAAAACAACGTGTTTTTAAGCCAATTATCGACTAGAACATAAGACAATGAGCACCCCCCACAAATTTTGACGAAATAAATCATCGCTGTCATCTATTATCCCATGTTGATAAAAACAAGAATACAACTTAAAAAAATTTCTACACAAACCCAATTTATTCAAATAATAAAGTACTTGCAACGTGGTAACAAATAATAGACACCGTGAGTACCGTGACAGCGATATGCCAAAAGTCAAATTTCAAAGAAAAAAAGTATGGCAGTGGCTGTTATTCCGAATAGAAAAGTGAAAAGTTCATTTACGTACGCCCCCTGTAGAAGAAAGTAAAACTATTTCAAGAAGTAATTGGATTTGAAGAACTTGTGATGCACTGTTTGGAATCTTTGGTGTAGTACTGAATATTACTGGAGTTTTATCCCAACACCAAATCGTTATTTTCAACTCCTCTACACGTGTTTCAAGCACCAAGTGATCATCTTCAAGAGGAAGATTAAACTAAATTTCATACAATATTATCCTTATTTATACCATAGATACCTATGCTACGTACCTACATCTTGATAGTCTCAAATTGATTTTATATGTTGCGTTATCTACTAGTCGTAAATTAATTTTACAATATTGCTTTCAGGTGAATCTGATAAATAAAATATCATTTTGTTGATTATCCCAACTCAAAGCAGCAGAAATCGTTGTATAGAGAATTGAAATATTCTCCAAGCGAAGGGTCACAATACCAACCCTTTCAATTTGATTTTGATTTTTGTCTGATTTTGAAATCTTACCCCGTAAGCGTAGGGGACAATTCACGTCTGCACTGTGAATTTTTTTGAAATTCGCATTCGGCATGTTACTATGTAAGGCCTTAGATTCCTTTCAGAGTTTTGAAGTATACTTACTCCCAAGGGCCTAATAAAGGAGTGCCGTGCAAATTTCAATCCTAAATATTATATTGAACATTACCGCTACACAAATTTCAACTATATTGGTTCGGAGTTTTCCCAATCATTTATAATTTGGTTATACAAGAAAACAATTTTTTCTTGTTCCATTCGTTTTCAGAACATCTTTTTTTTTATTGGTTACTCTGTGTATTTGTCACCAATGCCAGTATGCCAGTATATATTTCAATATTTGTTTCCATATTGTATTCATTTTCCATTAGTATTCTCAATATCAGAGAAATGAGATTAATCCAATTTTGTACACATGTTGATAGTTGGTGCAAAAATTTAAATAGTAATATCAATTCATTCAATTGAAAATAGAAATGCCAACTTTACACTGTCAATCTGCATCACTTGAATGATAGTCAGCATTTCTGTGAATGGAATGCTGAAATTTATTGGATATCTTTATCATTTCTTTACCGAGAGTGCCGTAGATCGAGAGTTTTTACCAAGATATTTCACATGACGAAGGGTTCAAAAGTGATCACACCAAGAATATTTTATGCATTTTGACTGCTACTAGTGAGTACAGAGTAGCTGACTGATTAAACGCAAAATAATTAAAAGAAACTATTATTCCATATAGATTACACCATGCTCTACAAAGGTTTTCATGAGCTACACATTTGTGCAGTTTGTTATACATTGACATTAAAGTTCTTTAGTTCATTTTTATTCCCTACCGAGTTGATTAATTACTATTCTAAGATAGGACACAAAATTTACGTCTTTGGGTTAAGTTGAGAAATTTGTGTTCCTTCCCTCTCTTTCATTGATACTTATTCCAAAAAATATCTTAGAGAAGAGACACCATTTGTCGGCACTTTGATGTTAAGGGGTCGAATTTTTGTGACCTATATTCTGTGTTCGAATTGTTTGTCAAATTATTTGAAACTTATCCGAACGTAGCGCATGTGCATATTTCAAAATCTCATTCGTTTGTATTAGTGCCAAAATAGAAAAGTACACTATTTTAATATCTGATGTACACTCTCCAGATGATCTTTATGACAACACTGAAGCTCTACCTGAACCAAGTGAAATGATTGAAATTTGACGCGCAATAGTTTTTCTTTATAAGTTCAAGGACGGTAATTCGTACCGCCGCCCATATTTTTAAATAAGTAAGTAGTCTTTATTGAATAGGAATAATCCTAATATTCACAATACAAAGTTATAATTCTACAATAAATGATTATTAAGTAAATACTATATCAAAACATAATACAATAAATGTATCCATGTATAAATTTATAACAAAATACATTATTAACAATAAACAAAGTAGCATTGAGATAATACAAATATCAAAACTTTACAATAACTGACTCAATTCAGCTGAAAATCTATAGTTAATACAATATAACTACATTCATAACAATCACAGATATTTTGGGCTATGACGAACTTTTTCCTATAGAATCTGACGTTATATTCATCTACCCGCAATGATAAACATATGCGCTAGAATGTCAAACTATTCTATTTTGACGTTACTTTCCAGTGGACAATAACTATTGTCTCTAAAATTTGGCCCCAGGAGACCAAAGAAGCAAGTCAGAATGTACCCCCAATGTTATAAATTATATGCGCGCTAATCGAATGCGCCTGAGACAGAAGAAGAAATTACCGCATAACTAGAAACTAGAAGAAGAAAAATAGGTTAAGGGTTCGAAATTTTGACCATAACACGAATACAGGATTAAGATATATGTTATTTTTTATGTTATTTAATTTTTAACACCAAATATAATGATTCGATGAAAAACTGCTGATCTATTTCTGAGAGAGAACGAAAGGAATTGTATCATGTCAGGTGATAAATCTTTTGATGATTTAAACTTGAACAAATGGATAATTAGACAGTGTTCCACTATAGGTAATGTATGTGTTTATTGCCTCTTCTCCTTGTACTTTTATTTGTTGTTTTAGGGGTCAAGTCTCCCACCCCTATACAGACACACTGTATTCCCGAAATATTACGAGGGGTTGATTGTATTGGAGCAGCCAAAACAGGAAGTGGAAAAACTTTGGCATTTGCTTTGCCAATAATACAAAAATTATGTGAAGATCCATATGGTATATTTGCATTAGTATTGACACCAACCAGGGAACTTGCTTATCAAATAGCTGATCAGTTTGCCATTGTGGGAAAACCAATAAATATTCGATGCTCAGTTATAGTTGGAGGTAATGGAGAGAGTTTTATGTGAAAGGATCTTAAAGTTTAAATTGAGAAAACATTTGTTTCTTTTATTGTCTCTTTTATTCTGACCTAACCGAGCTTGTCCCAACTAGTTTTCTCGCCATTCCTGCTTAGAAATACCAAAGTTGGTTTTGCTTAAATTTGTAGACATATATGATAGATATTAATTATAACAATGATCTTTATGTATATGACATGAAATAAAATTGTAGCTCAAGTATGGTTGAGAAGAGCCCTATCAGTCGAGACTGGTCTTCTTCCAGAAGATTTTAATATTTGAATAATGAAAGGTATCAAAAATATTTAATAATAAATAGATATAATAATAGATATTTGATAATGTGAAGGTGATTTGTTATAGATTATTATATTGATTCATTGTTAATTGACCATTTGACTATTATTTAGAAGTAATTATTGCTTGCATATAATGGTTATTTCTAGTTTGGTTTTCAGGTATGTCTCCACGTCTGCTTTTGAGTTTATCCATATAACAGGCAATGCCCACAAACAATTTTCACTATTATTGGAACATTGTTTCCAATTTTCTCTTTAAGTCTTCAATACATCAAGGAGTCTACCTAGAAAAGCAAAACAATTTTTTTCAGACAACACTTTTTCTTTTCCAATATATTTTCAAGTAATCTACTTTCACTTTTTCCAAAAAATTTCTTTGAATTTAAAGCTGATGACTCAGCTTTGTCAGTCGAAAAGGTTTGAAACTATATCTGACTTTCTACTTTCTCTGATGTACTAACAATAGATACTAAATCAACAGATATGTTTTCTGGGACCAATTTTTACCATTGTTTTTTATGTAATTTGTGTAAGGCAGTTTTCGAGATCATAATTAAAAATTTTAGTTCTCTATTAAAATGAGATAATTTTCAGGTATCGATATGGTTGAACAAGGTATCCAGTTGTCACGGCATCCACATATTGTAGTAGCAACCCCTGGTCGATTGGCAGATCACTTGGAAAGTTGTAAAACATTTTCATTATCCCGGATAAAATTTTTAGTTGTCGATGAAGCTGATAGACTTCTCGGTGGACAGTTTGATGATCAAATAAAGACAATTTTTGCAAGTTTGCCAAAAAGTCGCCAGAATTTATTTTTTTCCGCAACCATAACAGATACCTTGGAGAGTTTGAAAGAAATCAGCAACAAAGAAGTTATTCTCTATCAGGACCCTTCTCTTGCTGAAGTAGCTACTGTAGATCAACTAGAACAGTTCTATGTACTCTGCTCAAAAGATGTCAAAGAAGCATATCTAGTCCAGGTTATTAGAGAATACAGGGAGAAAGATGAGGATGGGAGTATTATCATTTTTACAGATACTTGCAAGTACGTAATCAAGTTTAGTAAAGGAAATAGCATTCAAAAAAGTGAACCAAGTCAATTAATTTGAAATTTTAGAGGCAGTATTTGTGTGTGGTGTATCTCCATAAAATAGATTCCATCAACTAAATTCCAATCTTTTTTTTCGACTACACTGACCAGTAACTTGGTGGAAATCAGTAACACATTTGTTATCAATATATAACAAATTTTCTATATACACACTTTATTTCCAATATGCGTTTCACTACATAGTATCATCACCAGTCGAAATAAATTCTTACTTTAGATTTGTTATCAACAATAGTCTTTGAAATTCTTCATAGGTACTCACACAATTATTGACTTAAAATTTTCAGGAGTTGTCAAGTTTTGTCAATGACTTTGAACGAAGTTGGTTTCGACAATGTAGCTCTTCATTCAATGTGTCCGCAACAACAACGGCTTGCAGGGCTAGCTAAATTCAAAAGTAAAACTGTAAAAATTCTATTTGCAACAGATGTTGCTAGCAGAGGTCTGGATATACCAACGGTATCATTGGTAATAAATCATTCAGTTCCAAAAGTTCCTAAAGAATACATCCACAGGGTTGGTAGAACTGCAAGGGCAGGAAGGATAGGAAAGGCCATTACTCTGTTGACTCCATCTGATATTAAATTATTACAGTCAATCGAAGAGTTGATTAAAACAACTTTGAAAGAATTTAAGGTTGATGGTAAGTTTATTACAGCTCTACCAACATAAAGTTTTATAAATTTATAAGTCATTGATTTCATCTCGATTTTATTCTTTCATTTGACAGGTTTATACTTTTAATGATTGATTTCAGAAACTGAAGTAGGAAAGATATTCACGCAAATATCTGTCACAAAAAGTGAAGCTTTTCTCAAGTTAGATGAGGGGGACTTTTTCGAAAAGAGTCTGATAAACAAACGAAAGAAGTGGATTTTAGAGGGGCTAGATCCTGACGAGGAAGAGGCTAAATTATTCAAGAAATATAAAAGGAAAAAGAAGAAAAACAAAGTAATATCTAAATAGCATACAATATCATTGTTAAGTTTGAATTTAATAAAAGTTGAAAACTCACAGATTGGAAGTGTTTTACTATTGTGACGAACTTTAAGTGGAAAAAATAAATCAGGTTTTAATGAAAATGATGCAAGAGTTCGCGATAAATTCGACATCAAGTGTAGCTAATATTCTAATATGAAATGATTTCTCTTTTTTAAGTGAAATACAATCTATTCTTCATATAAAAAACACCAAAAATTTAAAAAAATGTACTTCCAATTCAGATTCGGAACCATCTTTTCTAAGTTCTTAATTTTATCAATGAACCTGTCGAGACACCAAAATCGTCTTTCATTGCTGGATGAATCTAGATGTGACACGCAGGGTACACATATGGTCAAACTCCTCAATTTATCAACTCTGCTTAGTTCCACTAATGCTACAAGCCGATCAGTTGAGGTTAATAGTTAATGAATTTTGATTTCATATTTACAAAAATGTGAATATAAAAAAATTCTCATCCCTAAGTGAACTACTATCTAGCAATAGTTTATTCGACTTGATCAGCATTCATTATCACATCCACAAGCAATAAACAATTTTTGGTTGTTGTCGGATGTTAAATTGTTTGATTTTCAGTCAAACGTTCTTTTAATTTTGTCAAAATCCTACCCATCAAATTTTTAATCTCTGTCAAATTTGTAAACATCATTAAATTTTTACTGCTGTCGATTTTTTTGGGAAACTAAATTTTTTTTTTCGAGATTATAAAACGTCTACTATCATCAGCGGTTGATAGTTACTTTTCAAATAACTGTATTTTTCCTTGAAATGTTACAAAGGGAGAACATAATTCGTGAACAAAACATGTTTTTGTCAGTATTTAATACCTAAAAGAAAGCAGTAAATTAACTTCAAAGACACATCACTTTTTTCAAACGAATGGTTCTGATTTCGTCTTCTTATTGAATTGGTACTATTGAACACAGAATCAATGACTATTCTGTGACATTACTGTCTCGGTGTTCGTCTTGAATTTGTCCAGGATTGAAGCGTGGCTCCCTTACCCTTTAAACTGATACGACATTACTGTCGACGTAAAACATCTGTGATATGTATAGTGATGGCAGATGTCACCGTAAATTCCGATCGATTTGAGTTTTAAATATTGTTCAATTGTTGAAACTTGTGAGATTCTGTGTCGAAATGCCACATGCCATTACTATAGGTGCAGAACCGGTGGAACACATTTCAGAACATGTCTCATGTCGTTTTCAAAAACAGAAACAAAAAACTTGTAGTACTTTCGATAAAAAATTCTAAACTCGAAATCCGCCAAACACACAAAAACAAGTGTGAAATGTTTTCTGTCGTTCCCATAATCAAATTTCTTGAGTGAAAGGAGCGTAAGCGAAAAAACTAAGATACTGGATGAGATAATTGTTGAAAAGATCAAAGTTATTTTTAATTCAGTTCTACTTTTTTATTTCACCAGAATTACGTGAATATTATCATATTATATCACTGCATTATAATCAAAAGGGTCTTTTGACATATCCAAGTTATTAAATTTATTATTTTACTTACTACAAAAATAGCAAGAGTGTGTGGCTGTTGAAATAGGAGATCTAGGATGTACCTGAGGAACTGAAAACTGTTTCTGTCCTGGTTCTGAAAGTTAGTCGATAGGTACTGAAAGGTAATTTTTTTGCGAATGAGTTACTTCCGCCTAACTAACTTCAATATTATTATAATTGATTACTATCATGTGTGACAAAATTGTCACACACTGGTTTTTCAACTAAAATTTCAAATCCTCCAAAACCCCGTGCTACAAAATATACTCTGAATGCAATTTTATATGACCTGGCTTTTCGAATGGAACATTTGAACTGACACTAGCGAAACATTAATTGAATACGTTTATATGGCACTGGTTCTGCAAATGAAAAATGCTTTGAATATCTATAAACATAGAAGTGCACCCTCAGTTTTGTATTATATACTGCTAATCGTGAAAAGTAGAAGTTGATCTCGAAGAAGAAGTTTTGTGTGATTTCAACAAAAATGTGTTTTTCTCAAGATGAAACAGTGACGGAAAAGTTATTTCAGTGAAAAACATTCAAATCAAGAAATTTCCCTCCTATTTTGAACACTTGACATACGTTCCAAGGATTCGAGGATTTGAGCACATGCGCGATAACCTACAATTTCACTGCAGCCATTTATGTTGTTCGCATTTTACCAAGTGTAAAAGAAACTATTTTTCAGGTAAAAAGTAGAATTGTTTATACTCGGACATTACAAAAGAGACTGGGGATTATGAGAAAAAAATAACATTACCAATTTCAAATGGATTATGAATATTCCTCAAGATAGTTCAAAACTTGGAAACCAAGTGCCACCTTGTCTATGTGTACCTGATGTCTTATGTTGCTTTGTAACGAACACGTTTGAAAATAAAAAAAAACAGCTGTAACCACTAAAAGTTTTTAATGTGGGATTCTGTTTTAATATTTCCAATAACCTTTAAAATAAGTTATACTCACTTCTAAAAATAGTTTCCTCCATATTTATATTGGTTTTTAATAGGTCCTGGTTTTTACCAGGGCAGTACCATTGTAGTTTTTGATACTCTACTTCTGCATAAAGTAACTCAAGGATATGATAGTTTAATATCTTTGAATTGTTACGTTCTAGGATGACTGACTCTATGAACTTTGGTCCAGATTGGATTCGCAATCTTTCTTCTGAAGGATCTATGGGAGGAGGTGCTAGTGGAGGAACAAGGCATCAGCTTGCCGATTATCGGTGAGTGTCAACAATTGATGTAGTTTGTCATAGAACAGTTGATTTATCCTATCAATCTCATAGTCACGAGGTATATATTCTTTGAATATAATCGATTGATTTTTATTACTACAGTTAAGGTGAATTAACTGGTTTAGATAAAAATACTTGAACATATTTTCTATGGATGAGCAGGGTAACATGTTTTGTTGCTTTTGTCGGACAGGAAAATTTAGTATGGAAAATATGACAAAAATATTGGATGATTATTCAAATGTAGCTTTAGAATATTTTCCACTTAAATTAGAATCATCCTTTTACAGTTCTCTCAGAAAAGTTAAAACCATATGGAAAATTTTTTCATTCATTTTTCACAAAGCTAGTGCTGGATCTAGTTAAGTTTGTCAATCATCCCAAACTGAGAA